>KK120412.1:311634-352627 GCA_000611955.2 Stegodyphus mimosarum | reverse complement strand
ATATATTACTTTCATTAGGAATATAAATTCAAACTAATAGCAGCTTTAGCGCTATTTGAATAACAGCCTGCTCTCTGTGTATTATATCTCCAAGAAACTTTATACTTCTCCAAGAAACTTTGTAGTTTTGTCGCTAATTTAGGCTAAACGTTCTTCAATAGAAAACTAATTATTACGTCAACCCTTTTGCTTCCCTCTCTTAATAGGTACTTGCATTTCAGTCATTTGGTTTTTAAAATTTTAAGGCAAGTTGGTTAATTTTTGCTTACTAGATTTTACTTGATTTTTAATTTTTTTTACTACAGTTTTTAACTTTAATTTTATGGATTATTACTTTCAATCTTCTTATGATTTTTTTAAAATTTGTTCTTGAATCTACTTTTGTTTTTACTTTTATATTTGAAATGAAAAGAGAGTGTAGGGGATATGTCTTCTAAAGTAAGCGTCTCGTTCAGATTAATTGTGATCTTAGTAAAAAAACATTTAATCTTAAAGATTATTTGCTTTTTAACAGGATTCTTTCGGTTTAGTGACTAATATCTTTATTTTGATTGAGTATCAATTAGTGATTTCAATCTAGCAAATAATTTGATGCTTACTTGGAAGTAAGATGAAACACTCTCTTATTTTAGTTACTGTTAATTGATGGTAGATTGGGCTATCCCCTTGATAAGTCGATTAATCTGCTATAAATAACAATAACCGGTTTTTCAATACTTAAAAAGTTTAGTTTTGATTTTGGCATTTTTGCGATTTGTCTTTCCTTAACTGTGTTTAAAACAAGGAAGACTGAAAATTCTATAATTTTTTTTTAAATTCTGAAAAATACCTTTTCAATAATGTTTTTTAAATTGAATTTCCGTTGCTTGGAGGTGTAATATGGAGAGTTTTCTTTTTATAATTTATAGTGAATTATTGCTTTATTACTTTGCAGCTTTAGCGCAAGTCTTGGGCTTATTAATTTACTTTTAATTACTTTCATTATATATATATATATTTTTTTTATACATACAGTCTATAATATACGTATATATATATATTGTAGAATGGCATGAGCATTTATATCAACACATTTCAGTATATTATACAAATATTTTTTACGAACATCTGTAAAGAATACGGTATTTTTTTAGCAACAGAGAAAACATTGCTATATTTCGTGCTCTAGGTTAATAAGTCCCCACCAGATGATTGTAAATTGGTTTCTTTAGAAACAAGCCAGTCCATCGAAATGTTCAAATTAATGTCATTATAATTTGTCATATTAGCTTGAACCTGTTTAGGTATGCAAAATACATTTTTATGACATCTATCCAATAAAAATTAATTAAATAGATATTGCTGTCGTTCTGAAGTCTTAATAATTAACTTCATTAAAATACAAACCGAAAGAAAAACCACACAAATATTTCTCTTGTCTTTAAAAACATTATATATACTCAGTTTTCCATCTAACAAAACCATGCTATTATTGCTCATATATTTAAGATCTGACATTTAATTTTTTCATTAGAATTTGAGAAATGCTCTGTTGCCTACTTCAACAAATGGCTGTGCATATTTTTCATTTACACCAGAAATGTATTGGTGACAAATGACCAGATGAGAAACACCCAGGACACACCTTGAAAGTGGAAGATGTACATAAACCAGAGATTATTTAATTAACACTGCCAAATACGGTTCTACTGACTCCAGCGCTTCAGACCATCTTTCAAAAGTAAAATCATGCAGTTACTTTCTTATTAGATGTCCCCTTGTTTCACATCTTGGTGGAACAATACTACAGTGAAGATAATTTTACTGCATTCGTGGAATGTGCATTAAGGGGACGGTGGACTTTAAAAATTAGTTTTTTAAGTTATTGTGTTTTCAACAAAACATTTTATACATATACATATTATAATATCAGATTATAAACTATATGTTCAAAATTTCAATTTATTTTAAATTAAAAAATTTTTAAACAAATAATTAATTATTTTAATTAAAGATTTAAAATACTCCTCGTGCTCTAATTTTCAATATTGTTTCCTAATTTTTCCTTTAAGTTAGTTAGAAAGACTTGACAAAAGTTTCTGTGTATCCGTTATTGAATATGATGGATCAGAAATTTTTAAAAAGGATTTTTTGAGAATTTATACAGGGTTTTCGGAAAAATATCACCTTGTGTTAAACATTGTCACAAGAATAAACTTCTTAATAACCTCTTATCCAAAAATGCATGTACAGATATACTGTAA
The DNA here is from genome assembly GCA_000611955.2 of Stegodyphus mimosarum. Classification (NCBI taxonomy): domain Eukaryota; kingdom Metazoa; phylum Arthropoda; class Arachnida; order Araneae; family Eresidae; genus Stegodyphus; species Stegodyphus mimosarum. The sequence continues at coordinate 350,384 of KK120412.1, read as the reverse complement.
CATATAACATGATAGTCTCTTCCAAGTATCATTCATTTTTAACTAAAAATGTGACGCATGGAGCATTTTTAAAACATACGAACTGCGAAAAAATTTGCTTTGAGAAAACCGGGTTTAAAGTTTTTCTTCAAACTTACCTTTAATATAGGGTCATGAGAAACAGCACATTAACTTTAAATATAAATTTGTAAACACTAAATAGCATTTTCGTATCATTTAACTATTTTTAATCTCATAATATTAAATATGACAAAAATAAACTTATCGAAAATTAGTATGTGATTCGAAGTTATTGGTAGAAACCATTTGTGCATTATATTCATTGAAACTTTTAAAATTCACCCGCACCATATGTTTCACCTACAATTGTTACATTTACATTACCTTTCAATGCTTTACAATATTTTTTACCATTTCTGATTTTTTTTTCTTAACTTCTCTTTTTTGCTTTGCTTCAAGCAAACGTTGGTCTCACTTTTTTGCAACGAGTAGGGAAAACGAGTTTGTTTCATCTTGTTCTACGCGTATAGCATTTACATAACCAAAGTTAAATTCATAGATGTCAATACTGACATTTCTAGCCTTTTTTTAGAAACAAACACTTCTTTTGGGCAAAGATATAAATTATAACATCAGTAAATAGCTATTGAAATACATTTTTTTACATTTTCTCCAAAATTTAAAGGGCAAAGCTATAGTTGTTTACACATTTTAAATGCTTGTAACTTCTTTAAAAATTAGAATATTTGAACTCGGTTTTTTGAATACAGTGTAGTTACGTATATATATATATAAAATATATTTTATTATATACAATAAAATATATTTTATTATATATATATATATATAAAATAAAATATAAGAGGGCTCTTTGCCTAAGCAAAGACATGTTTCTTTGAAGGACTTTATAAGGAAAATGGCTCGTATTCATATTACACATGGAGAAAATTACACAAATAAATTCATTATTGCTTACATATGCGTCTATTGTTAAATATATTTATATTTGTAAGACCGATAGGGATAAGCTTATATGTGATTTTTCATAAGCAAATATGTAATTTTGTGAGTGTTTCGTACTTAGAAAAAGTCTTTTCTTCTTTTGGAAGTCAAAAGATATTCATTTTTAGTCTTGAATTGTCTTTTTCGACATGAATTACAAATTTATTCTTTATTCGGTTATTCTGTTTGTATTACCATTGTCTGTTCACTTATACTTTCGTAAATGTGAAAGCTCACTGCAAACGTTTTTTAGAAGTATCTGAAATACTTTTTCCTTGCCTATGATATTCGTTAGAAAAGTTAAGCATAAGTTTCAGATTTTGCTGTCAAGTTAAGTGAAATTTGCATTCAAGCTGACATCTTCCAATTTGTCTAATTGCAATCTTCGGCAAAGTGTTTTCCACCTGCTTTTTGATTGTCCATTGCTTGATAATGCAAGAAATCTATTAAAATGCGGATTAAAATTAATTGGAATTCATTGGCCGCCTAAATGTTATGATTTTGTATCTTCACCTTGTAAGGATTTTAAGTTCACTAACGTTTATTTTATTTTAAAACTTTACTATCATCTCTTATTTTCCACTTCTGCCAGAATTAACGTGTGAATATGTTTTGCTAATGCTTAAGTATTTAAGTTGTGGCTTTTTGCTAAGAGAGCAGAAGGAAGGAAAGAGAGCCCTCTTGCTACGAGTCTTCACGCGAGCTTGCCATCAGTTACTGTCCGCCTTTAAGGCTAGAGGTTTTAGTCCTCTTGAAAGCTAAAGGCGAATTGTACTTTTCCGCAGTTTGCGTACTACAGACGTAGTAATTTTAAAGGCCAGTCTTAGTGCTAGCCATCTGTGTAAAGTAATGAAAGTTAGTTCTTATTTAAATTTTAGTTAGTTAGCAGTCTTATATTCTTTTACGTTCAGACCACAAGTGGTTGGTCTTTGTATCCCAAGTTCGAGAACGTCTGTAAAATCGATAAGCAAATAAAGGGTAATTTTAACCTCACTTATCTTTGTTGTATCTTCTACACACGAACGAATATAGCTTTTAGTAAGCTTCCTGTTCCGACTCAGGACTACAGTTATGTTTGCGAAATCAATTAAAAGAAACACAAGTCCTGATAACCTTCGGCCTACCGAGCTTTTGATGACTTTGTTGATTTTTATTTTAAATATTGCAAATGATTTCTTTATATATTAAATTTTTTTTGTTTGTGTTTTTTTTCCTTTGTGTTTGATTTCATTGTATTATTGAAAGTTGATGTTATTACTTAGGATTTTTTTTTACTTAAGATTTGTAAGCCTAGTGTGATACTTTTTGGTGCACGAGCATTTCTCTTTCTTTAAATAATAGAAAAATGCTCTTGAAGATGCCTTAAAATATAATTTCTTCTTATTATTAAACGTAACTGATTTTTACGGGCAACTAACTACACATATGTGCATCCCTCTGGATCAGAGAATGTAAAAAAATATATATTCGAAATTAAAAAGTTATATATATTCTAAAATCATTTTTACAGACAAAATTAGTGATCCTTCAATGAGGACGATTTGAACAAAGTATTGTTAAGTCGAAAAGATTCTATTTATTACGATCGAAAGATTTTGTTGCATGGAGTTTTCAATGCAGTCTCCCACACATACGATAAATGTTTACTTAGCTTCCTATGAGAACTCTTTCCTGGATGCTTCACGTGTCTTAGGAAGATAGCTAATGGCGTATATATTACGATTAGTTCAACAACTCAAAACCAAAGAAGCAGAAAAAAAATCTGATATTTTTTTTTTCGAACGGTGGAAGCTATTTTGTCTTTTTTTTTTTACATTGGCTACTCCTAAAGCGGAAAGTGGCGGCCATTTTATTGGAGGCACCTTATAGGCAGTCACAGTTACCACCTATAAAGGGACAGACAGCTACAACCATGGCTTCTCCGGGATTAGAATGTCAGCCCTTAGGCATCATAGTCGGCTCTCTTAATCATTTGCTACCTGGGCGGCAAAAAATTTAATCTAAAATCGTGGTTTTTAATCTGCCTGAGTTTCAGAAATAGATTTTTAATTTTATTTCATATTTTGACTTGTAACTGCATACATGAAGGAGAAAGAATGCTTATAATTTTGCTATTTTGAAGGGGGTCAGTGCTAGAAAAACAACTGTTATGATGATAAATCGTTTGACACGAATTGAAGAAAAAAATCAACTCATTATTTGCCCTTGAATAAAAATCTGAAGCGATGCTTTTCAGCTTACTAATCAGTAAGCTAAAACAGTGGAAACTGTTTGTAGATCATGTGCTCAAAATTTATTCAATTAATGCCTCTATCCGCTTCCCATTTTGATTTGGAATGCGCAGTCTTTAACAAAATGTCTGAAATAAAGAATTACAACTTCAAAGTTTTATAAGCATCAAAAGCAAGATCGTGGCAAGGCCTCTTGTGAAACGTATTCAGCTCACTTTGCATGTTATCTCATTTATTATTTGCATGTTATTTATAAGTGTTATTGTACCCCTATAAGTAGTAGTTGCGTTGTATGCTTGTAAAGTATTGCTCGTCACTTTAATTTTGCCCACCACTATTTTTAATTTTGCCCACCACTATTATTAGAATTTAATTGCCCACCACTATTATTATTTTGTTTGAATAGATTTTGCTTGAATCTGTTAATCTACATGTGTTTCGATCTACATGATAGACATGTTGACTGTTATCATATTATTAAAGAAGTTACACGACACGAACCAGCGTAACGTTTGTAAATTATCGCAGGACTAGTTTCGATGGTTTAAATACAGAACCAGTTTCTTCAGCTGCCTGAGTGCAAATGAGCGAGAAAGAATATGGTGATGAGAATAAGTGGAAAGAAATCGAACCACTAGCGCCATCTATTGATGAAACAAGAAAACTAAAACATAATTTCTACAACGATACCTAGAGACATCAAATTTTGAGAAATGTAATCCTGCAACCGAACATGGTACTTAGAGGCCGAATTTTGAATTCAAATTTATTTTATTACTTGCTTCATATTTTGTAAAAATTTAACGAATTTTTGATTAACAAACTCAACAATTTCAAAGAGAGCAATGGCAACACTGTATGAAAAAAAAACATTTTTATCTCCCATGCGAGAGCTTGTGTATCAGAAATTCTAAAGATATGCTCTTTTTAAATATTTTTCTATGCTATTGTTGAATTGAATTTTATGTGGTTTAAGCGCGAAGAATATGATATTTAGTAAATGAAGCTAATACGCAAAGCGTTTAAAAAATTCGCTTTTGAGGGTAATATAAAAGCTGAACGCTTTTTTTTTTTGCTAAACCCCCTTCCCTTTTTCGTTATTTCTCGAAATCTTCAGATGTCAAGTACATGATCAGAATTATCCGAAACCTCAAACTGAGAAAGCTAGAAGCTGCTGTGCTGCTGGAAAAAATCCCAAATAAGCTTTTAACTTGTTCAATCATTTCTTAACTATTGTTTTTAAAACCGAAATCTGTCATGCTACAGCTAAACAGAGCTACGAAAATAGCGATTGTTTCAAACAAAAATTCGTATGAAATAAGAAATATTGAATTTCTATGCCATTCTTCGCCTCGTTGGTTCTATTTTTAGTAACGCGATTGCCTTGACAATGGATTACGAAACGTATTACGATCATCCTCCTCAACTACCCCTTCTCTGCTTTCGAAAAGCAAGAATCGATCTCGCGAAGTCCCGAAACTCGGAAGGTCGGGGGATGTAAAGGAATGAGTCATCAACTGTAGGGGGTTCCTCCCCCTCTCTAATGGTTTCGTGCTGTGGGGGGTAAGGTATCATTAAAAACGAAACAATCTGGAAATCCCTTGTTTTCAAATTGATTCTCGATTTTTCGACGTAGCCTCCTTCGTTACTTTTTTTCCTCTTCCGAACTGGGGGTCAGAAACAAATTACAAATGGGTAAGAAAATGATTCCATAAGTTCCAATTAATCTATTGCATAGACTTTTAAATATAGCCTGGTTGTTCTGTTACAGTGAGAACAGCATGAGGGAAAACGTTCAACAACGGATTCAGCAGCTACAGTTTTGTAAACAGAGTAAAATTCTGCCTCCTCGAGAACTCTTCTTAACTTCTGAAGCACATGATAAGGGCCTCCAAGGGACGTGGTCTGGAAAAATTCATTAAAGAATAAAAATATTATAAAACAAAATAAATAAAAAAGAAAAAAAAAGAAAATCTGAAAAGTTTCAGATTTTAAATTACATCTAAAGAAGAGTTTTTTTTCAACATTTTGTGTGTTACCTTTATTTATTAAATATCATGTTCTTCGCACTTAAACAATAAAATTCAGTTAAAAAACAATATCGCAAAATAATTTTAAACTGAGCATACCTTTAGAATTTCCTATACACAGTCTCACGCTCTGGAGATAAAAATGTTTTTCTGTACAACGTTGTCATTGCTCGCTTTGAAATCCTTGAGTTTGTTAATCGAAAATTCCTTAAAGTTTTACAAAGTATAAAATCGACACTAAAGCAAGTTCCAAATTTCAAATTTGGGCTTCCAGATGCCCATATTCACAGCAGGATTACGTCATTCAAAATTCGATGCCTCTAGGTACCGTCGTTTTATCACAGTGCGAGAAACATAAATACATTTATGCACATTCTCCATTATTTAATTTCTTTAAATATAATACAGGGCTGAAATATTTGGTGGCAACAGTTTGAAAAGTGAATCAACATTTAATGTTTCCGAAGCAAAATGCCGAAACGAAAACAATAGTCCTTCAGGGACAAAGCCCTTTTGAACTAATAAATTTTTATGCCCAATTAAATTTTAAATTTAAAAATATGGCAAAATAATGCCTAAATCTCTATGATTAAGTAATGAAGAATTTGCATGTATGTATGTATGCAGGTATGTCCTCGTATTGTGGAAAATAGTAGCACCTAGAGCCACATTCTGAACACAGGCAGTCTTCCACTCGGGCATGTGCACCTGGATGATTTTATTTAATGTATTTTACATTGCGAGAATTTAAGGAACTTTCGGTTTAAAACTCAGGGATATAAAAGATTAGTGTTCAAAATCAGGGATATAAATGATTTATGTTACCATTCGACAAAGAGCAAGATACTTATGTTTCAAATTTAATCGGAAAAATCTGCGATAAAAGAAATGTGTTGATAATCGGCAAAATGCGGGACTGTATGCACAGGGTGTTTACTGCTACAGAACGTTTTATACACTTCAGAACGATTTCGATAACGAAATTTAAAAAAGAGAATAATCTGAAGTAAAAAGTTTTGGCAATTGTTTATTAATGTGTGAAAATTAACAAACAGCTGCAGAAAAGTTATGAATGAAATATGAAATATTGTCTGCTACTTTTAAATTCCTTCTTTTTCCAAAATGTCGCATGTGAACAAAATGTGGATTGACGGATATGTTTCTCCGCTTCCAAAGAGAAATATTCCCATTCCGTAATTCAAAAAGAGTTGGGAAATGCATGTTATTAAAATTTTTAAAGGCAAAATAAGCAACATTTATTAATTGGATAGGAAAAAACCACAGTCATTGTTTCTACAGGGAAAGAAGATTCGAAACGAATATCCGAAACTGGTAGGTGCTGTTGCAAATATTTTAAAATTAAATCGTTGGTATCAGCAGAAAATATGCCGAACCAGAATCAAATGCGAAGTCTTTGAATACAAAAATAAATAAAAATATTCCACTTAAAGGGGCGTTTTTCCCTTTCCAGGCAGATATACGTTTCTAGAACATTTAGACTAACACTACTTTGGACTAATAATACTATTTAAAAACAGGATATCCTTAGAATTTCGGCCCACCAGCGGCCGAGCGGTAAAGACGCTGAACACTGGTAGTTCGGTCCGAGGTTCGAATCCCGCGAACGGGCTGGCTGCATGGGCGTTTTCGTGGTTTTCCCCATGTGTAACGTGTATACGAGCCAGTTTCCCTTAGAAAGTCCTCCACGAAGGCATCCCTCCTGCCTTAGGCAGATAGCCCTCGTGTGCTTTGCCATAATTGAATAACCCAACCCAACCCTTAGAATTTCCTGTAGACAGTCTCGCGCACTGGAATAAAAATGTTTTATTCCCTACAAGTGTTGCCACTGCTCGCTTTGAAATTGTTGAATTTTTTAATAGACAATTCGTTAAAGTTTCGTAAAATATGAAATAAGCGCCCATGTTCGGAAGGAGGACTATGTTATTCAAAATTGAAATGCTCTGGGTACCTTTGATTTTCTACACAGTGAGAAACATACACATCCTCATGAAGATTTTTCATTGTTAGTTTCTTTAAATATAATACATGGCAATAATATTTGGTGGAAACAATTTGTAATGGAAAGGGAACAGTTACAAATTCAAATATTAAAAAAAGAATTCTAATCTAAAAGTGATAATCGCATTTAGAGGATTCAATGGAAAATGCCGTTTCAAGATTAATAGCCCTTCTGGGATAACGCTCCTTTGGGTTAATAATAAACAAAGATTTACCGCTTAAAAATGCTGTAAAGCCACCTGGTGAAAAGTTGGTGAACTAGAATGCGCATTTTGCAGAGGCATGTGCTTCAATGCAGAACAGTTTTTAGCAAGAGATAAGTGGAAATACATTGTGACACTTAATGAAGCATGGGTGCTAAATGACTGCAACACAAAGAAATCTATTTATTATCGAAAATGAAAAAGAAGAAAAGTGCACAAACTTGGCTCCTCAGTGCAAAGAGAGTTCCAGTAAGGACTTTTATGATTGTGGTAGGATTCTCTTACAATGATAAATTAAAGAAAATAAGAAGAATGTGAAAATATTAAAATCTACTCAATGTACTATGAGGATAAAATTTTACGTCAGAGGTTTAGGCAAGAAATTCATTTGTTTAACCCAGTGATCCTTCAAAGATTGAAATTTCGTCAGGACAAAGCAACAAGTTATTCTGAGAAAAGTAGCAATGCAGTCCTCGAAAAAATTAAGACCGATACAGGCATTGCATACATTTTCAATGCATCCCTTCGAAGCCTATGGACTGTTGTCTTTTGGGCTCTCGAAAAGAACTCTTTCTTAGTGCAAACCCACGATGATTGACAGACTCTGGAAAGTAGTGGAAGAATCTCTTGAGAATCTCTGTCGTTGAAATTTGGAAGACATATTGTATTGCACTGCATTGAGTTGCTAATTTTAATTGCAAACAGTTATAATCAATATTAAGTAGCACTATTATCTACAGAATGGATAAAATGTCTTAAATTATTTGATAGTAATTTGGCTTGTTATTTGATTTAGGTATCGAATTGAAAAACATAAGCTAAACTGGTAACAGAAAAAGTGGACTGTATATTTGGCCTATAATAATTAGTTTTCATCAATGAAACAAGACTATTAAATTTTGGAGCATTATATTAAATTAACATGTTCTGGAATACTAGTTTGCAATAAATTCTCTCAAAGAAGATTAAGAATGTTTTATCTGAATAAGGTTGTTTATTCTAAATAACTCTTTTAAAAATTAATTTGCCTACTAATTCTTAAGACATGTAAAAAGAACGTCTTCTCTGGATCATATTACAGTTAATTTTTTGTTGTTTTGGTTTTGTACCAAATATTTGCTAAATGATCGGATCCGTCAGTCATTTATCCGTCTCACCACCGAAGACGTTGCCCAGGGTGTACCACATGGAGTAGACTGATACTGTATTCATGAGAAGAGACAAAAAGCACATAACCAAGCCTTATGTAGGATTCTAACCAGCACCCTTGTTTTCTGGCTTACAGTAGGTCTTTGCTAAACACTAGATAGTGTTTACTAGATAGTGCTAAACACAGGCTTTCTTCCTTTTCGCCATCGACAGAACAGTCTGTCTTAGGTGTCTTTCAGCCTGTTGGATCCAGTCGATGGAATAATAATAATAATAAGTCTGAGGGTTTTCAAATTTCACATTATGCCCAAACGGGCGTTTCTATTGTTTACAGACCCATACAAGTTTCAAGAACTTTTTTGCTAACGCACATTGTGTTAAAAATATTTAAAAACGGCATTTTCTTTGAATTTATGTAAATGCTATACGCGTAGAACAAGATGAAACAAACTCGTTTTCCCTACTCGTTGCAAAAAAGTGAGACCAACGTTTGCTTGAAGCAAAGCAAAAAAGAGAAGTTAAGAAAAAAAAATCAGAAATGGTAAAAAATATTGTAAAGCATTGAAAGGTAATGTAAATGTAACAATTGTAGGTGAAACATATGGTGCGGGTGAATTTTAAAAGTTTCAATGAATATAATGCACAAATGGTTTCTACCAATAACTTCGAATCACATACTAATTTTCGATAAGTTTATTTTTGTCATATTTAATATTATGAGATTAAAAATAGTTAAATGATACGAAAATGCTATTTAGTGTTTACAAATTTATATTTAAAGTTAATGTGCTGTTTCTCATGACCCTATATTAAAGGTAAGTTTGAAGAAAAACTTTAAACCCGGTTTTCTCAAAGCAAATTTTTTCGCAGTTCGTATGTTTTAAAAATGCTCCATGCGTCACATTTTTAGTTAAAAATGAATGATACTTGGAAGAGACTATCATGTTATATGTTACAGTATATCTGTACATGCATTTTTGGATAAGAGGTTATTAAGAAGTTTATTCTTGTGACAATGTTTAACACAAGGTGATATTTTTCCGAAAACCCTGTATAAATTCTCAAAAAATCCTTTTTAAAAATTTCTGATCCATCATATTCAATAACGGATACACAGAAACTTTTGTCAAGTCTTTCTAACTAACTTAAAGGAAAAATTAGGAAACAATATTGAAAATTAGAGCACGAGGAGTATTTTAAATCTTTAATTAAAATAATTAATTATTTGTTTAAAAATTTTTTAATTTAAAATAAATTGAAATTTTGAACATATAGTTTATAATCTGATATTATAATATGTATATGTATAAAATGTTTTGTTGAAAACACAATAACTTAAAAAACTAATTTTTAAAGTCCACCGTCCCCTTAATGCACATTCCACGAATGCAGTAAAATTATCTTCACTGTAGTATTGTTCCACCAAGATGTGAAACAAGGGGACATCTAATAAGAAAGTAACTGCATGATTTTACTTTTGAAAGATGGTCTGAAGCGCTGGAGTCAGTAGAACCGTATTTGGCAGTGTTAATTAAATAATCTCTGGTTTATGTACATCTTCCACTTTCAAGGTGTGTCCTAGGTGTTTCTCATCTGGTCATTTGTCACCAATACATTTCTGGTGTAAATGAAAAATATGCACAGCCATTTGTTGAAGTAGGCAACAGAGCATTTCTCAAATTCTAATGAAAAAATTAAATGTCAGATCTTAAATATATGAGCAATAATAGCATGGTTTTGTTAGATGGAAAACTGAGTATATATAATGTTTTTAAAGACAAGAGAAATATTTGTGTGGTTTTTCTTTCGGTTTGTATTTTAATGAAGTTAATTATTAAGACTTCAGAACGACAGCAATATCTATTTAATTAATTTTTATTGGATAGATGTCATAAAAATGTATTTTGCATACCTAAACAGGTTCAAGCTAATATGACAAATTATAATGACATTAATTTGAACATTTCGATGGACTGGCTTGTTTCTAAAGAAACCAATTTACAATCATCTGGTGGGGACTTATTAACCTAGAGCACGAAATATAGCAATGTTTTCTCTGTTGCTAAAAAAATACCGTATTCTTTACAGATGTTCGTAAAAAATATTTGTATAATATACTGAAATGTGTTGATATAAATGCTCATGCCATTCTACAATATATATATATACGTATATTATAGACTGTATGTATAAAAAAAATATATATATATATAATGAAAGTAATTAAAAGTAAATTAATAAGCCCAAGACTTGCGCTAAAGCTGCAAAGTAATAAAGCAATAATTCACTATAAATTATAAAAAGAAAACTCTCCATATTACACCTCCAAGCAACGGAAATTCAATTTAAAAAACATTATTGAAAAGGTATTTTTCAGAATTTAAAAAAAAATTATAGAATTTTCAGTCTTCCTTGTTTTAAACACAGTTAAGGAAAGACAAATCGCAAAAATGCCAAAATCAAAACTAAACTTTTTAAGTATTGAAAAACCGGTTATTGTTATTTATAGCAGATTAATCGACTTATCAAGGGGATAGCCCAATCTACCATCAATTAACAGTAACTAACATAAGAGAGTGTTTCATCTTACTTCCAAGTAAGCATCAAATTATTTGCTAGATTGAAATCACTAATTGATACTCAATCAAAATAAAGATATTAGTCACTAAACCGAAAGAATCCTGTTAAAAAGCAAATAATCTTTAAGATTAAATGTTTTTTTACTAAGATCACAATTAATCTGAACGAGACGCTTACTTTAGAAGACATATCCCCTACACTCTCTTTTCATTTCAAATATAAAAGTAAAAACAAAAGTAGATTCAAGAACAAATTTTAAAAAAATCATAAGAAGATTGAAAGTAATAATCCATAAAATTAAAGTTAAAAACTGTAGTAAAAAAAATTAAAAATCAAGTAAAATCTAGTAAGCAAAAATTAACCAACTTGCCTTAAAATTTTAAAAACCAAATGACTGAAATGCAAGTACCTATTAAGAGAGGGAAGCAAAAGGGTTGACGTAATAATTAGTTTTCTATTGAAGAACGTTTAGTCACCTTCCTGACATTTGCATCTGTAGTGGCCGTGCGCGTCCGTCCAGCTCTCGGTATGTCCTCCACTTGCTGACGTCCATCACTGAATGTGCGACACCATCTCCGCACCATTTGCTTCGACATCACACCTGGCCCATAGACTTCCACGAGGCTTTTATGAATTTCTGTTCCTGATACTCCACGTGCCCATTCATGGCGGATAACCGCTCTCACTTCCTCCTTTGACCACGAATTCAAAACGCACCTTCTCTCCATACTTACCGGAGTTCAAATGAAAGGCTTGTCTCCGCTTTGCGCAGGCACTGCATCAGCGCCATTTGCTTGATTTGCAGCGACCTCTACCCAATGGCGTATCGGTGACTTACGCGTTTTCCTGCTGTGTCGCCTTTCGCTCATAGCCGTTCAACGCTTCTTCCATATGCAAAGCCCTGAATTTTTCTTGGAGGACTTTTTGAAGCTTATCAAGCGATATGACAAATGTCTCAACGTACTCGTACGAGAATAATAAAATAAAGGTATGTCATATCTTTAATGTCTCATTCTATTTTTTGACTTTCATACACAACTCTGACCACAATCGACAGGGGAAACTTATTTTTCAACTTACCCTCGTAGTTTATTTAAATATAACACAGGTCGATAATATTTCATGGCAACAATATGAAAAGTGATTTGACCCCAAACGCCGTTTTGATTTCTGGGCTAATTCCCATTTGGACTAAAAACTAGAGCTGAATACTATATCCTGAGGGAATGGACTACGTGAAATGAGGAATGCTGAGAAAGAATTGGATGCGATAGATGCTACATTACCACAAGCTTTGCAACTTTGTAATACGTTGGGTGCTTCTGCTAATTCAATTCATATTTTAGTAACTTTTCACTTCATGATAATCGTCTAGGCTGGCACAGTTAAGACATTATGGCTCTAAAATACTTAAATAACTAAACTACAAAGAGTCGTGGGTGAAAGCACTAGTTACTGCTGCATTCCAAGAGAGAAGTTTTTTTTTCTTCCTTCTCCCGGAACAACGCTTAAGATACTTATTGTATACACTGATGAATATGTGAGTTGCTGAAGATAAAGAAGCCATACCAATAATTCGAACTAGTTTTCGGTTGCTATTTATTTATTGTAAACTTTATTTATTTTGAGAGCTATATTTTTCCTGTCCTTTAGGTTTAGTAAATTTTTTTATTACATGTGAATCGAGCAAAATTTTTAATTTCATAGCTTTGGGCAGGCAAACAAATGATAGCATTAGTTACTTTTAGTTTTATAAGCCTAAATCAGCTTCACAAATTTCAGTTTTTATTAGGATGAAGGGATAACATTCGAAAACAGGAATAAAATGATAGAGAAATTAAATATAACGTTAGAAAATAGATTTAAAATGATAAAGAAATTAAACTCAACGCATGTAGGTAATTACTAGTTTGGCATTTCTTACGAAATCAGGTGAAATTCTTATTTCAGTAGAAACGTTTCATTTTTAAGAAACAAGAAAAAAAAAGATTTAAAAAATACGAATCGAAATAATTAGTAATTAACTGAAGTATTTAGAGAGCTGGAATTTGTTCTGTTACCATGGCAATGACATTCTTCGTTTCAATAAGCTTTGGCTTTCATAAATGATTCGCCGGCACAAAAATCAGAATTTTATTCCATGTTTGTTTCTTCTTCCTTGTAATCAGTTTCGATTTATTTTCTTCATTTTGATTTTAAATATGTCCTGAAACAATATATCAATAATTCATTTCGTCTGTTAATTTTAAATAATAAGGTTTTGCATACCTTATGATTTTCCTTTTATTATCTCCTTTTAAATACTGGTTCGCATTCAGGAAGAGCATCTGTATTAGTGATAAGGTACGGAAACCTTGAAAAATTAGTTAAAAAAATGGGTCGTTATATCTATTCCTAAATTATGGACAGGCTTAACAACCGAAGTTTTAGCGTGAATCTTTAAATAAGCCCTTCTGAAAATTAGAATAAATATTTCCTAAAATAACTTTTAAGTTTGGGAAATTAAATTAAATTTAGCTTTCAAAAGGAAATAACATGTAAAATACTGATACTTACATTATTTTTGAAGAGTAAATTCATGTTACATATAAAGTAAAATAATTTCAGGTTCTCTGACCGGCCAGGAATTTCGCAATAAAAACACATACTTCCCAAAACTACTAAAAATAAATTATTTTATTGATTTTAATGTAAAAATTCTTCTGGTATTTTATACTTGGATTTGTGTAGTTTTAATATACTGCCTTAATTTTTTGACATATTTTAATATGCACGTATATATACGTTCTTACAGATATCACAATAACATTCTAGGCCGTAGAAATACCGCCTTGCCGGTTAGAGGATTTTATTTTCAAACGTGAAGATAAAAATATTAGTATGTGTCAGGAAAAGTATTTTAAGTTTTATATTTGAGTTATCGAGAAAATTGAATAAATTAAAATTGATGCAATAAAAATATCTACAAAGTTACAAGAAACATTTTGAAACTAACCGTTTTGGGCATCAACTGACAGAAAACCTATTTATTTTGATATAAATAAATATTTAAAAAATAAATAATTTTCTAATAATTTCTACAAATATTTATTTTTCTAATCATAATTTGGCATTGGTGGGATACGGCAGGAGAAGACAGAACCGAGTGCAGATTTTACACCTCAATATCAATTTCAGCGCTTCGCCTGAATTAAGTACACATGTAAGGTATTTCTACCACCTTCTTCGCATGCCTTCGTGGTGTAGGGGTCAGCACGCTGAGCGCGTATTCCAGAGGTCCGTGGTTCGAGTCCCGGCGAGGACATTGCTCATTTTCCACATCTCCTGCTTCCAAATAGCCTAATATCTCTACGCACATACATATATGTGACTGGAAGAAGATAGCTTAGTGTGATGAATCATGTTTCTAGTTTTATGAACTGATGGTTGTGCGAGCGCGCAGCTCAAAGAACATGGAACTCTATGACATGGAATGCATAATGTCATAATGTCTTGTTGTTAATTTGGATTCATAGTCTGTATGATTACTATATTAATTTTTTTTAAAATTAATGGTAATTAATTGTCTATCCGCGTGTCGGGAAATTATCTCACATATCTGAACTTCTATGTTTTAAATTCGGATTTCATAAAATTGAATAGAAATTTAAAAATGACGAAACGCGCTCCTCATGAATTGTTGATAGATGTATGGGAAAGTTCCATTTCTCCTTAATAAGTCCCGATCTTCCTGTGGAATAAGTGATAATTTACTTGTTTTATTCTTAGTTTTGCATTTTAATTAACAATTATTTACAAACAGTTTAATTATTTAAAAATTTATATTTATAATTTCCATAACAATGCACAATTGCTGTCTAAATTTCACACTTCACATTTTATAGTCGATAATTCAATTTACATATTTTCTATTAAATTAAATTTTATCTTTGCAGCGATAGTGCAAGTTTTTAAATTTTTAAGACCTTTTTAATTCACTTTAAAAATTCATTAATTTTAAAGCATTGACTTGCAAATTATATATATATATATATATATATATATACAGAGTGATCATAAAAACTTCCCCGATATATGAGCCCCTAGCGGCCTCTCAGCTTAACCAATTGAAATGAAATCTTAGGTATTTTTATTGGATAGTAAGTGCTTAGTACTGTGATGATTTAAAACAATAGATATCTCAGGGTTATGACACTAGAAAATTTCGAAATTTTTGGGTGGCGAAACAGACGTTTTTTATTGCAAATTGATTAGCATACTTTTAAAAACCATAAACGGCGGTGGAACGATACACATGTGACGAAAATTGCTAGACTAAAACGTTTGCAAGAAATAGTATTGTAAAGGAGCAATGATAACACATGATACGATAGGGGAAAAACGCTTTTACTGGAAATAACAAGTTTTCTATGTGGCCACCTTCACAGACAATAGCGCACTTCATGAGGGAGATTGTTGATGATAATAACGAAAGTAACATAGCAGCAGGTATCTGTATAACTTAACTTTTTTTTTCAACTTAGAATTCTGAAAAATCTCGTGAATTTGATGGGTGTATCTTAGATTTAGATATGCCCAGAATTAGAAATCCATTGAAGTGAGGTCTGGGCATCGCAATGCCCACGAAACTGCAAAGTTACGGCAGATTTTTTCCTTCCCCAGTCTTATACTATCATTGACATTTTACAATGCTCTTCTTTGCAAATGTTTTACGCCGGCAATTTTTGTCATAGTACATAGTTCCAACGCCACTTAGGGTGTTCTCCTGCGTGATTAATTTGCGTAGGAAAAATTGCGAATTACCATTCGAAACTTTAGAAATGTTTTCGCTGTAACTGTTACCGTGAGAGCTCTATTGCTTGAAATAATCGCAATCTTGAACTGTTACTTCAAATAATAATAATAATAATAATAATAATAATAAAATGAAAAAAGATAAACGAAATATGAAAGGTTTCAGATTTTAAATTACGTCCAAAAGGGTGTTTTTCAACGTTTTGTGTGTTACCTTTATTTATTAAGTATCATGTTCTTCGCACTTAAACCATAAAATTCAGTTCAACATCAGAATCGCAAAATAATTTTAAAATGAGTATATCTTTAGAATTCCCGATACACAGCTCCACGCGCCTTAGATAAAAAGGTTTTTTTGCCCCATAGAGTGTTGCCATGGCTCGCTTTCAAATCGTTTGAGTTTGTTTATCAAAAATTAGTTAAAGTTTTACAAAATATGAAATAGATAATAAAACTAAATCCAAATTTGGGCTTCCCGATGCGCATATCCGGGTGAAAACGTACGTTATTCAAAACTGGATGGCTCTAGATACCGCTGTTTTATCACATTTGGAGAAATATGCGCACATTTATGCAGATTCTTCATTATTTAATTTCTTTAAATATAGTACAGAACTGCAAGATTTGGCGGCAAAAGTTTGAAAAGGGATTCAGACTTTATTGTTTCCGAAGCAAAATCGCAAAACGAAAACAATAGTCCTTCAAAGACAAAGCCCCTTTGGACTAAAAAGATTAATTTTCGATAAATAAAGAAATCTAACTTTCATGCCATGTTCCGGTTCTTATAATTGGGAAAGTTTCATTGCATACTTGAATCACTAAATTAATCATTATTTCATTGAAGCACTTAATAAGAAAAAATAAAATTTTAAAAAATTTGACTTCCGCACGACAAAAATCAGCCTGGATATTTAATTTCAAAATGCCCAATTTTTGTGTGATTTTGAATTTGGTTTTGAGGGTTCAGTTAATTCAGTTAAGGAATATCAATATGCAGATTAATAGTTAAAGAAGAAAGAGCCACTAGACTGAACACTTGAAAGCAATATTAAATTATACAGGAAACTGATAGTTTAAGGAGAAAGAACTGTTAGTTAAAGTGTTAATCAGATTGATAGTTAAAGGAGAAAGAGCTACCAGAATGAACACTTCAAAATAATCTTTGTGTTATCATTAATTGTTTCGTTTCATTAAAATCATACAAAAAATGCGTGGACATCCTAAACATTTCTTATGTCACATTGAAAAGCGCAATATGTGAACAAGCCCTTAAGAAATCTGAAAAATCAAGTTGCTATTGCATTCGTATTCATTCTTAAAGCAGCAGCAAATCTGAAGACGACATCATGACGTCCGAGAAGATTATTATTAATCTTTCAGCTTTCCCCTCCATCCGTGTGTATGATGTATGCAGGATGTTTGGCAGAATTCATCTTTCACCCCTTAAAAGCAAACAAAACATGAATAGATTAGGGAAGATCTTTTAAAAGAACACACTGTCTCTCTCCTCCCATGTGATTTGTAGCTTGGAACACATTTGGAGTTGTTTTGTTTAAAAAACAGATCAGTTATAAACTTTTTATTCATTTTGAAAGCAAACCATTATGTGCCAGTGCTTCTTTCTGGATTTCGATGCACTTTCAAACTTTTCTATTAGGAGAGCGGAATTTTATGATTTTGCTTGAATGACGCGAAGTACTGAAAGAGAAGACATGTTTACAAATGGTGAGATGTACTATACCCAGCCAGTAAACTTGTGATTCTTAAATTTATTACCCATAACTTTTGAATTTTAATTGTCAATATTCATCATATTTTTTATTTTAATGGCTAGAACTTATTTAGTCTTGCAAATAAGCAAATAATATTTTTCACGGGTAACCTAGAATCTAATTCAATTTAAAGAAAATAATACATTCTGATCCAAAATAAAAAATGATTTCTGCAGTGTACTTAGAAGTGCCGTAATAGTATGTAGGGATTATTCTAATTTTCTAACAGTTATTTTTAGTTTTGAAACTCTTCCTTTATTTTCTTGTTTCTCACCTACTATTCCCTACCAAAGTATGCAAATGATGTAGAACCAGTGTTTAATGGGAAGTTCAGTCACTTCCAGAGAAGGGCTTAGAAGTTCTCAGTACAGCGTGTTCTGCTTTCGGGTCACGTCATTGATGTAAGCCCATTTTACTACTTTCGACCGTAGTATTACGTCCCTGTTAGTATTCTCTGTTGAGGCTTAATTACAGGCCATCTCGGTTAGTTATTCTGTACAGCTTCGGCTAAGTTAGTTAGAATTAAGTAAGTTTCTTATTTTCTAGCTTAAGCCTAAGTGGAGGCTCTTCTTGTGTAAAAGCTAGAATACAATGTTGTGCCTTCAGCATTTTTTAATGTGACACATTCAAATTATTTTACCCTTTTTCTTTAGTGGAGATAAATAAGCTAGTTTCTTATTTTCTGGCTTAAGCCCAAGTGGAGGCTCTCCTTGTGTAAAAGCTAGAATATAATGTAGTGCCTTCAGCATTTCTTAATGTGACACATTCAAATCATTTTATCTTTCTTTTAATGTAGTTATGTAAGCTAGTTTCTTATTTTCTAGCTTAAGCCCAAGTGGAGGCTCTCCTTGTGCAAAAGCTAGAATACAATGAAGTGCCTTCAGCATTTCTTAATGCGACACATTCAAATTATTTTATCCTTTTTCTTTAGCGGAGATAGATAAGCTAGTTTCGTATTTTCTGGCTTAAGCCCAAGTGGAGGCTCTCCTTGTGTAAAAGCTAGAATACAATGTTGTGCCTTCAGCATTTCTTAATGTGACACATTCAAATCATTTTATCTTTCTTTTAGTGGAGATATGTAAGCTAGTTTCTTATTTTCTAGCTTAAGCCCAAGTGGAGGCTCTCCTTGCGCAAAAGCTAGAATACAATGAAGTGCCTTCAGCATTTCTTAATGCGACACATTCAAATTATTTTATCCTTTTTCTTTATTGGAGATAGATAAGCTAGTTTCTTATTTTCTGGCTTAAGCCCAAGTGGATGCTCTCCTTGTGTAAAAGCTAGAATACAATGTAGTGCCTTCAGCATTTCTTAATGTGACACATTCAAATCATTTTATCTTTCTTTTAGTGGAGATATGTAAGCTAGTTTCTTATTTTCTAGCTTAAGCCCAAGTGGAGGCTCTCCTTGTGCAAAAGCTAGAATACAATGAAGTGCCTTCAGCATTTCTTAATACGACACATTCAAATTATTTTATCCTTTTTCTTTAGTGGAGATAGATAAGCTAGTTTCTTATTTTCTGGCTTAAGCCCAAGTGTAGGCTCTTCTTGTGTAAGAGCTAGAATACAATGTAGTGCCTTCAGCATTTCTTAATATGACACATTCAAATCATTTTATCTTTTTTCTTTAGTGGAGATAGATATAGAAGCTAGTTTCTTATTTTCTAGCTTAAGCCCAAGTGGAGGCTCTCCTTGTGTAAAAGTTAGAATACAATGTAGTGCCTTCAGAATTTCTTAATGTGACACATTCAAATCATTTTATCTGTTTTCTTTAGTGGAGATCTATAAGAAACAGCTAACGTAGCATTTGTAGAATGCGATGTTCTTAATTCTTTAGTATTTAGATCAAAAAACTGTGCAAACTCTGTACAGGAGCTGAAATTACGTTGAAGGCGTATAAATTACATGACGTATCAAAACATGTTGTTTTTTGCTAAATTATTCCACAACACTAAGCCTATTAATGTGTATATAGTTTTATAAGCCTCCGTTCAAATTGATCTCCTTAAAAATGATAAAAAATCTCATTTCAATTGCTAAATTACTGAAAGAAAGCCGTTCAGAAATTTTAAAGATCTCTCTTAAATGGAAGTCATGATTTCAAAAGATGTGTAAAAGATTTCAAGATATTAAAAGCCGTTTTAAATAACATAAATTAATAAGTTACAACAGATACAATTTATTTATATTGCTTTAAAGTCATCATAAATTAAATTTGTAGGATCTCCCTAAATGTTTAAAAATAAAAATTCGTTAGGATTTAATCACTTGTCGTTATCTTGAGTTAAAAAATTTCGTTAAATTCATTATTAAAAATGAAGTAGCCAAATCCTAAAAAGTTTTTTCTGGTTAACTAACTTAAACTTTTGAACATAGTTAATGATCTTCTGAAATCCATTTGTAAACAATTATTAAAAGTAAACCTTGTGTGTAACCTAAATTTCTTTTCTAAACAGCACTATTGTGGGAGGTGCACTAAAACCTATTTATGTTTCCGTTGGATCTAAAGCATTTTTTATATTATGCCTGGATTATATTTGACTGATAAGAAGTTCAAATATTTATTGTAGCTACCAGAACATTATTTCCTTTCATCAACTCACTGTTTTTTTCTCATTCGTGAATAAAACATCGCATCTTTTTATGCTTAGATGTTCCGAGGCAATCAATTTCGTTTATGTTTAATAATGAATCTTCTTTAATGTTTATATAATTTTTTTGGCTTTGTTCACTGTCAACCGCATCATGTTAACAGAGCAAAATTATTCTAAATTGATTGCAAAAAGAGACTTCCTGCTTAAAATTTATGGTTTCTTTGTATTGTATGCAGCCGCCTCATTGCTTATTTTAGTTTAATCCATTTGTAAATATTTTAAGCATATTTATTCCAATTATTAGTAGTAATGTTGCAATTTAGGTCAAATATATAGACGGATAAGAGATGGTATAGTAAAGATGCATATTAGTTATGCATATAAAATTGGAAATCTTCTGGATTATCCATACTTAAACTGAAGTTGGCAGGGCTCATATATGGCTTAAAACGAAATTTATTTGTAATTCTTGTAATCAAAGTTTAAAGATAATCTGCGATTTAGTAAAATTTTAAATTTCTCAAACTCAAGTTAAACAAAAGTTTTGCTTGTGTTGCAAGCAGTAACTTCTTGATGTCATTGGTATAAAGTAACAGTTCCCAAACCTTTCGACTTGGGGAGCCATTTTTATACTCAATTGCTGGGGCGGATCCCCTTTGGCCTATATAGTGCTTAGGAGTAATGTCACCTGGGGGGAGGAAGAAAAATGAAAGAGGGGAAAAAGAGATGAAAACAATTATGCAATGGCCATGATATAAAATTATATGGAAAAAACTTCGAAATTTATCATGTCTCAGTTATTTTCTCAGTTTATAAGGTATTTCTTCCACCTTCTTGGCATGACTTTGCGGTGTAGTGGCCATCACGGTCGGCGCGTATTCGAGAGGTCCGTGATTCGAGTCCCGTTGAGGACACTGCTCATTTTAAATCAAATAATGTCTCTACAATGGCGTTCGAACTAAAAGGTGGTGGATGATGATTCTCCACCACCAGGATTTGGTGATTGAGGCCCCTACTTTCCAGTCGCCCTTTAAAAAGGGGAGTGTATAAGGTATTTCTCCCACCTTCTTGGCATGCCTTCGTGGTGTAGCGATCAGCACGCTGGGCGCGTATTAGAGAGGTCCGTGGCTCGAGTCCCGGCGAGGGCATTGCTCATTTTCCGCCTTTCCTGCTTCGAAATAACCTAACGTCTCGACAAATTATCACCAATATGCAAGTTATTGTCAAAACGCAAACAAATTTGTATATAAATATGCTATGGAATGACGCTCAGAAACATCAATATTCTTTTGCTGCAGGAATATAAGTCGATATATCCTGCCAGGTAGGTTTCCTGCTTGAAAAATCCATTAAATCAATTATGGCTTAATGTCATTGTTTTCCAGGTAGGATTTTCTGACTTCTTTTTCTTCACAGCATGGGTCTGGGTCATACGATGTTGAATTTGCAACTTGATGTACGACCGGATAAGCCTCTTTCTGGGCAGGGTTTTCTAGACAAGGCATCGGCGTTTCCGCGTGAGAATCCTTTTCTATGACGGATAGACATGTAATATTCCTAAAATCTCTGTATCCATCCGGCAATCTGGCCTTCAAGATTTTTGTCAACGATTTAAGATCTGCGTGGAATAGGAATGTTCTGCCTTAGAGGTAATGGTGTAAATATTCTACGACATTAACTACGGCGAATAAATCTTTCCTGGTAACACAAGAATTCCTCTCTGGTTTAGACAGACACTTGTTCCAGTATGTTACGATATTTTATTCACCGTTTATTTCTTGAGACAAAACAGCTCAGACATTCTCATTGCTCGCATCTGTGTCAAGAATAAAGGACGTTTCGAGCTGAGGATACGTCAGAATTGTCGCAGATGTTAGAGCTTCCTTCAGTTTGCTAAATTCATACTCAAAGTTATTTCTCCACGCATATTAAGAAAGTTATTCACCAATTTTCTATAATAGTTGCAAAGCCCCAGGATACTTTTCAGCTAATGGACACTTTTTGGGGTCTCCAGTTTTTATTTGCCATCAACTTTTCTGGATTCACAGCTCGTTCGCCAGAGATTGGCATGTCCTAGGTAAATCACTTCCTATCTGAACAATTTTCATTTGGAAGAACTTAACTTTAGATTGATTTCTTTCAAATTATGAAACACTTTCTAATATTTTCTCAATGTTCTTCAAAACTTTTCCCAACGATGATGGTGTCATCCTGGTAAATCAGACAGGCTTTATAGGAATTCTCCCTCAGTACTGTCTAAATGAGGCTTTCGAATGTTGCGGGCTCATTACATAATCCCAATGGCATCACCTTGCACTGCCAAAGCCCTTCTCCGGTGGTGAATGTCCTCTTTTCGTAGTCAACAGGGTACATCTCTATCTACCAATATTCACTCTTTAAATCAAGAGACGAAAGTCACTTGCTTCCAGAATATTTGTCTAGAACGCCCTCAATTCTGGGAAGAGATTAGCTGTCATGTCAAAGCAAAATCTAGTTGAATCAGCTTTCTTTCTGTTGAGACCAAAGCGAGCGGCCCAAAGATTTGATGAAGGCTCAGTAACATCTCTTTCTTGCATATCCTTTAGACGTTTTCCTACCTCTTCCACTTTAGCACTTGGTAGACGCCTAGGATATTGCTTGATTGGTGGATGATCTCCCATATCAACTCTATGATGGGGCAAACTGGGTAGAACTACGTCAGCAAATGTGCGAGAGAAAACACTTTGAAATTTTTGAACGACACATTCTGCAGCACTCCTTTCTTTATCGCCTAGTTGTGCATTCTGTAACAACTCCGGTGTTAGGCTGTCAGATGCAGCGAATTAAGAACTGTAGGTTCGTTTAGCGAAGGTTACTGGAATACATGCTGAAACCATTTCGTCTTTTCTAATGACTTTCGCCTTATCGCATTGTATCTGAAATTCCTGTTTTCGGTTATGGGTCCAAGTATTAAAAATTCTGTTCTTGTTGGTACTGTAACATCTTCTTGAGCTATTATTTGGTGGACGGATTTCCGAACAGGACTATGCCCTCGAGGCAGAATGCAGCTTATTGTTTTTAAAGAATTCCATTGATATTTCCCATGCTGAAGTGTCTATTACTGCCGCCATTCATTTCAGAAATCTAAAGTGCTTTAAAATGGGGCTTCTCAATGTGTGGCAACCTCGGCTTCCAAATAGGGAGGCAAATTAATATTCCCATTTTTGGTTGGAAGCGGTTGTAGCTCCAATGCCTTGGTGTTTTCGACAGCTCTTTCTTACGTGACCTTCCCCGTATGTGGCCATAGCTTTGGAGAGAGTCGGGACGGCATATGTACGAACTTAAAGGCGTCAGAATTGTGACCAGCTGCCTTTATGGATTTGTTTACTGTCTACTTCTTTAGCAACAGCAGCGGAAACTCTGTTCATCAATTTGTTTCTCGATTTATTGTTGGGCAGCAAAAAATCTTTCTTTGATTTGTTGTTCGACAGGAGAAACTCATTCTTGAATTTCTGGAACTTTATCTTCAGCCTTGTCTATTTTACCTTCCATAGCCTCGAAATTGTTTTTTGTCATGGCAGTAATTTCTCTTTTTATTTCCTTTTGACTTTCTTCAACTTTTCTTGGCCCGTTTTCATACGGACTTCGCGGGACCCCTTTCATCTCTTCTTGGAATGCAGAAAATGCTGTCATCAGCTGTCTTAGTTGCTATTCCATCGCTTTGTCACCAGCATTAAATCAAACATTATTGCGTGCGTACGGATTCGTAATGAACTAAATGCCCTCAGAGCGATGATAGCTTGATAAATTTTGTTTTTCCAAAGAAACAATTTACAATTTTAGAACCTTCCACAAAAGCACACAACAGTACAACTTCTCTATGACACATCACAGACAGTAGTTACCACTTCAGACTGCTTAGAAAGTCAAACGCAGCAAAGACCGAAGCTCATACAAAGATCTCTCATTTCTCCGACATCAACTCTGAACTAAACGCTGAGAACTGATGTTCTGTCCGGTTTTATATAGTTTTCCTCTGGCCGCCGAGACATTTCTAGTAGCTTCGACCTCACGAAATTGCTGGAAGACACATACAGTTCCTGTTTCATATAGAATTAATAGCATTTATTCAGTTTCTATACCAGTATACAATTATCCTGGAACCAGAAGTTTGCCTATATTTGACGATTTCCCTTTAAAATCAATAATGATACAAATTCGTCGCCAAAACCATCGCCTGCTTGGCGCTATCCCTCAAATATTGCGACATAACCACTTACCTCAATATTAAATAGACTTGCCTACGTAATCTTTTTTTTTTGGCAGGGTTTTGTCTTTTGCAGCATTTCATGCTATGTTATATAAGAGATACTACAATTTGATATATATATATAATTTTACTAAACTTATTTACATATATACAAAATACTTAATATTATTTTATAGGATTCAGTAATACGAACCATCGAGGTAGGAAGAATAACGCTACGAACTGAAATCAAGAAGACAAATGATTTTTATGTTATTTTTATACTAGATAATGTATTCATATATTTACCACGAGATTTCAACAGCATTGTATTCTTGTTAAACTTTCTTTATTCTGTTGACACTTTTGAATGAAAAGTACACATATCAAATAAATTTTGATCACAATGACATAAACAGCAAAGAATTTCTTATTATCAGATAAATATTTCAAAGTTTTACTTGTTAGGGTAAATGTAACCACAGACGTGGAAAGAAGGTCCTGAGTATTTTTTGCACTTTATTCTAGAACACAATATTCAGAACAAAGTCGAAAATATTGGAACATTACTGAGAGTTCTTCCCACTACTGCTGTAACTGCTGCTATATGTGAGAAGAATTTTCTAAATAAAAACCATTTAAGAAGTTTTAAAGGTCTGCAAATCTATATTTTTGATTTAAGAAATCTTTCTACGCTGTCAACAAGTGGAGCAAATGAACACTAGATAAAAATTTTCATCATTAGCTTCTAGAGTTATTAGATTTATTTTGAAGCAGGTGATGTGAAAAATGAGCAAAGCCTTCGCCGGGACTTGAACCACCGACCTCTGGAATACTCGCCCAGCTTGCTGACCACTATACCACTAAGGCATGCGAGGAAGGTGGAAGAAATACCTTATATACTCCCCTTTTTAAAGGGCGACTGGGGGATAAAAGGCCCCAATCGCCAAATCTTAGTGGCACAGAATCATCATCCACTACCTTTTTTTAGTTCGAGGGCTAGTTGTAGAGTCATTAGGTTTATTTTGAAGCAAGTGATGTGAAAAATGAGCAAAGCCTTCGCCGGGACTCGAACCACTGACCTCTGGAATACGCGCCCAGTGTGTTGACCACTACACCACGAAGGCATGAAAGGAAGGCGGGAGAAATACCTTATAAGATATGCTGAGAATTATGATTTAAGACAAGATTCACGGGAACCACTTTCCTACAAACTGAATTTTAATTTCTTCTTCTTAATTTTTTTTGATATACAAAATGCAATTTTTTATATTTTTTATATTTCAATTTTTGATAGGCTTCTCTTTCACATGCTTGCAAGTCACAAACGTTATCAAAACTCTTCAAGGGCTTTAATTTCTTTATTTTATTTTTAAACTCTTAATTTTCCAGATTTTTCACAAATAAGCTTGCAAAGATAATTCTGAAGCTTCTTCTTTAATTTAATGTTCATGATCACCATTTATGTAAATATTACTATGTGCTTTCACAGTTGTAAGCACCTCGCCCAAAAATTGGGGGAGGACAGCTGGAAAGCGTGACTTAGGATATGTGTTAGATTTCTATATAGCTTTGTTTTAACATAGGTATTCTAACAAAAAATCAGCCTTTTTCCGAAACAACATTTTGATTTTTTTGCATATTTCGGTTCTACGACTGAAATTAAGTTAAAGTGACAAGATCTGGAAAAATCGCACGAGCAGCTTTTAAAAAATAATCGAAAACTTTTATGTCTTAAAACGTTAAATGAATTTGGTATAGATTTATTAATACATTTTTTAATAAACTTACTCGATTCCTTCTTTCCCAGTTGGAAATTTAGGTTCAATCCGAATAAAATTCTCAGCCATTTTCTTTGATTTGATTTGTGTTTTTAAAATTTGTATTTTTTAGTAATTTTTACAAATTTTTCGAATAACCTACAAAATTTATATCATCATCTTAAGTATTTCTAGCCTTGACACAAAAAATCAAAGTGTTTTATTCAAAATGCCAAAGATATACGTGAATTTATATATTGGCGCGTTTTGAAATTTAGCATATTTGTTATAATCGATAATAACGACAAATTTGCTTCACGCACTTTCTTAAAATTATTTGGAAGTATGAAAGATGCACCTTTTTTACCGCTAGTGCACAATGAAGAAAGGGAAAGAAAAATAGGTTGCTATAAACTATGAATTTCGCCAAGTAAATTATTCTTGGCATAAATTGAAAAAAGTCAGCCAAGACGTGTTTTTAAATTCCTTGGTAATTTTCGCATCAAATGTTACGAAATTTAATATGTGGGCATAATCTGAGACGTAGAACTGAAATATGGAAAAAAAATCGGCATGCCATTTCAGTAAAAGTCCAATTTTGTGTCAGAATACTTATCCTAGAATAATGCCATGTATAAATCTAATACATATCCTAAATCGAACTTTCAAAACATGAAAAACGCAATTTCGTAAATCGGCCCAGTAGAATGGGAGATATCAAACTGTACCATTTCTTCTTTATACAAGGTGCACTTGCTTTGCAAAAATAAGCCAAACGATGGACCGTGCAAGATATTTTAAACATTAAATCTTTTTCCTTGCTGCATATTAATCACGAAGCCGACTTTTTAAACATTAAATTTGTCGTGAAAGGCTGCGGTAAATAAAATCTTCTCTGTTTGACACATTGATTCACTGCATTTTATGATCTAAAATGTAATAAAATGTCCTAAAATTATTTTAAAACACCTAAAATATTTTTAAAACGTAAAGAGAAATTTGTTTATGTGTCAAGCGGCGTTCTCGACAATTCCCTTCGTACATTTAAAAGGTAATAAAGTCCTAAATTAAATGTTTAACCATTATTCTTCAGAGTAATAAAACTTAAAAGTCTCTATGAAATACCTGGAACTTTTTAACATTAACTTACGAGCAAATTAAATATTATTTTTTCTTTCAACTTCTCAAGTTTCTGATACCGTTTTCTTTAACTCTACAAGAATCCAAATTGAAGATTGAATTATCAAAAATTCTCTTTTACTAAACAGAAACCTAATTTTCTTGTGAGGATAATAAAAAAAAATTATTCTTGGAAGGACACAATTCCACCTTAATTTTCCGAAGATCTTCTTAAGAATTACAATAAAATTAACATTTAGTCCAAAATGCCAAGATTAAAATTTCTTCTCTTCAACCAAACACTTTTGGATTTTTATGTCATAGGAATATCTAGTGTTAGATTATAAGGTGTTTTCTCCCGCCTTTCCGCATGCCTTCATGGTGTAATTGGAAGAATACTCGACGGGTATTCGAAGGGTCTAGGTTTCGAGTTTCAGTGAGGACATTGTGGATTTCTTCAATTTCCTGACATCGAAAAATTCTAATTTCTCTACAACTTGCCCCCTGAATTAAAAGTTGGCGGACGGTATTTCGTCACCACCAAGATTTGGCGATTGGAACTCCTCATCCCCAGTCGCCCTGTGAAAGAGCTCCTTGCTTTCTGCATGTTTTTGTAATGTATACTCAACGCTTTTTCAAGAGATCCAGGATTCGAATCCCGTCAGAGGCTCTGCACACTTTTCACCCTCCAGCATCAAAAACCCTCATGTCTCTACAAGATTATTTTAATTTCTTATAGAGTTCATGTATTTCATTATAGTAAGCATTTCTACATTCTTCGTAACTCTTTTCTTTAAACAATTATCGTTTATTACTGTTTTAGAAACGCAATATTTCTATGACTGTCCCCCGTCTTTTAGTAATTTTGTAGTATATCTTATATTTGCTAATGATTTTTTTTGTGTGTTCCATTTTTAAGTACAAGTATAATACACAATAAATGGAAAATTTCGTAAGTGAATTAAATTTCAAAGAAACAGAATTAATTATATGCCACAAAGAATTAAATGCAAAGAAATTCTTAATGGTAAACTCGCAAATCGCATTTGCTAATTAGGTGGTGATTCAACATTTCTGGACTGCATACAGTTTCTAATTTCAGCATAGATTTATTTGTACACCAAAGCATCCAAATCTATATTTAATTAAATAATTCAGTTACACCTGAACATGAAGAATTTGCCTTCTCTGGCGATAATTAATCGTTTCTTGAAGAGCTCGAAAATCCAGTGAGATGTTTTGCGTTTAAATGTCAGCCATATGTTCTGAATTAGAATTTTCTGACGAAATAAAATTTTCTTCAGAAAGATGGTTACTATTAAAAAAAAGGAAGTTGTGTAAGAATATCGCAGTATCCGTGATTTTAAACATTTAAAAACAAGTAAATATATTCGTATTAATATAAAAATATTTCATACTACAGTATATTCTCATTATCTTACAGATTTGTTTTATAATGCTTATGAGAATATAGTAATCAGGCAGTTTTTTTTTGTGATGATGGCAAAGCTTCGAGAGCTATCTGCCTAAGGGGAGGGTTGCCTTCGTGGATGATTTTCTAAGGGAAACTCTCTCGTATATACGTTACACATGAGGAAAACCACGAAAACGTCCATGCAGCCAGCCCGTTCGCGAGATTCGAACCTCGGACTGAACTACCAATGTTCAGCGACTTTACCGCTCGGCCGCTGGTGGGCAATAATTGAACAGAAAGGTTTAAAAGCCAAATGTTTATCAGAAGTGATTAACGCCAACATAATTTTACGTATATTTGCTTTAAATATAAGGGAAGACAAAACACTGATTTAATACTTATGCACTTTCTTATTAATATTATTGCTTTATAAGGTATTTTCTCCCTCATTCGAGTGCGCCTTCTTGGGACAATGATAACACACTCGGGGCGCACTCGAGAGTTCCAGGTTCGAGTCCCAGAGAGGACACTGCACATTGTTCAGTCTCCTTCTTGAAAATAACGTAAATTTTTTACAGTGGCACCCGAACTAAAATCTGGGGAACAACAATTCGTCACCACCAGGATTTCGCGATTGGATCCCTTAATTCTCCATCGCCCTTTAAAAGGGGGCTACATAAGGAGCCAGAAGTGGGCGCAAGTAAATTGGTTCCACGGTCATAATAGGCCACGCCCAATTCAACAGAGTACAATAAGTAAAATATAAACTAAAACAAAATAATCACGTGTTAATAATAATTAAAAACACAAAATGAAGGATTAGAACAAATACAAACGTTTAGACGAAAGTAAACACCAAAGACCTTCCCCCCCCCCCAAAAAAAAACACGAACAACAAACACAAACAATGGTTACAAAAAATTAGTAACAATAAATAGACCAAAATATATAAGGCATTTTCTCCCTCCTTCTAGCATGTCTTCGTGGTGTAACGGTAGCACACTCGGCGAGTAGTTTAGAAGTCCAGCTTCGAGCCCGGAAGGGCATTGCAAATTTTTCACATTTCCTGCTTTAAAATAACCTAATGACTCTGAGACCGTAATGTCAATAATAGAGTCCGCATATTAAAAAAGAACTTGGAAAGGAAATTTACGAATAAGAGATGGAAATTATTCAGTTCACAGAGATTAAATATAAACTCCTAGACTTGGTAAAGACAAGAAAAAGTTTCGTTATCCTTTGTCTAGCATTCCAGGATCTAGTTGCAATTAATGAATCGTAACGTTCTGCGTTTTCAATTTGTTCCACATTTGTAACATAAAGGAGTTTTTCTCTAGAAAATGTCCATTAAAATAGCAGCTAGCACAGAAAATACTTCTCATAGCTTTGTGATCTTCAATATATCAAATTCAATTTATCAACATAGCCTAAAGCGAAAGAGTTTGCGAACCATATTAAATGAAAATTACATATGTGCCGAAGTTAAGTTCTGTGATTTAAGTAAGCAGGCTTTCAGCCAGAAATTAACGACTCAGAAGTAATTAAAGAAGTTCTTTCTCATAAAAATGTTAAAGTACCTTGTTATTTTACTGAAATCATATGAGAATAAGCGTACCTTTAATTAAAAGGAAGGAAAAATTTCTGCGCATTTCCGATACTCAGTTAATGGAAATAAGCTTGAACAATGATAAAAATATTCTGAATGTTATGACTTAATAGAAATAATTCTGTGAACTCTACTCTTCCCTAATTTTTCTTTTTGATCTATTGTAATACGTAGGAACAGCATGTGATATTATTTACTGCAAGTAATATCATCTAAGAACAACAGTAACATGTTCTAAGATTTATATAAGTTAATAAATATTAAGACATGTTTGGTTAGGTTAGATTATTTTGAATAATCTAACCTAACCAAACATGCGTGCTATCTGCATGCGTGCTATCTACACAACGCATGCGTGCTATCTGCCTCAGCAAAGCGATGTTTTTGTGGCGGAATTTCTCAGAGAAACTGACTTACATTCACGCAACTTTGGGTTCCTATGTTGTAGGGATTTATATTTATTTTAAATAACCAGTTAATTTTAATTTTAGGTTACTTTCCTATAAGCCTTCATTCCCCTAATTGTCAGTGCCAGAATTTTTAAATTTAGTAGCGCGCGCAAGAAACGCAAATTCTACTGGTGGAAAAATAAGTTAAATATCGACGTTTCAGAAAAGGAAGAGAGAGTCCGGGAAATTGCCGTGCGTGCTTCTACGCAAACTTCTGCTTAGCAGTACTGCTGGTTTTGACGTGGCTTAAGCGCTATTATCTTGCTGCCACTAGACTCCTCATTTGCGCGCTGTAGGCTACAGGATTATATGAGTCCTGTAGTGTAATCCTACTATTTGTGAATATCTCTTATTTGAAGTTTTATTATACTGTTTCAGTTACCGCCCAAGTTGAGGCGTAGTATGTTAGCGTCAGTTGACGCATTGTAAATAAGTTAGAGTTTAATTAAGGGCAGTTTTAACCCTTCCTCAGTGCTATCACTATCTCTCAAGGTTCTACATAACAGCAGGACAGTAGAACGTTATAATATGATGTTTAAACGCAAACCAATTTGTAACCAATTAGTGAAATAATTTGTTTAAACCAATTTATAAAGAATATGTTTGTTCTTTTCTTTGAATAAATTAATACGCGTATATATAGGTATATGAAATAATAAAAACAAATTTAGAAGTAATGACCAGCATGAATTTTGATGTGGTAGAATGCTGAGATGCCGATCCACACTGAATAAGAAAGTTGGCAGTCGAGGCAGATTAAATCTTCATTTTATTTTCAGTAAACATATTGCGGCCACAAACAACTTGGCACATTATTTGTGCCTATTTCAAGAGATTTATATTTTTGATAACTTTGCAGCAAGAAGCAAACACCAGACAGCCATCCAATAAGGCCGGAGAATAGCGAGCAAGTGCATTACGTTCAGGGTGATATCCCAATTCCGACTGAGTTAGTTTTGGTTTACAATGTATTTTAATTGGATAGTTAATTACTTCTGTAAAATTATTATTGGTTGCTTGAGGTTTAGTTCCATTTACATCATCAGAATTATGCAAGAGTCATATGACATGGATTAATCCAGAAATGTCGCTTTGCACAGAGAGGTTACTATTTTTAGAATTCAGGAGGAAAATTTACGTTGCTAATTTAATCTCTTACATATTATTTATTTTTCTTACATATATATGTAATGTTTTGATGCGTAGTTGTAATCCGGGTACTTTAAAAGCTGGCAGTCGTCATCGCAGAGTGGCAGGACGTGAGTAAAACGTTGATACGAAACTAAGTTCAGCCAATTATCAGCTTTATTTTCGGATTTCCAAGCACTTTAAAATAATTCGTCATAGACAATATACTCTTTAATCATAACATTTATGATAATATCTTACACACAGATTAACGGGGGCGACATCATTTTAGACAAACAAGCAGAGCATGGAAGATACGTTAGCAGTAGCGGAAGTTAGGGAAAGGAATGAAGAAGAATAATCACGTAATTATTGAGCCAAGGGTATTTATTCTAAATCTGATGTAAAAGTGCAGCTAATCCGTGATTGGTTAATTTTAGTTTTATTCGCCCTTTCCACGTAGCGTTATATAACATAGAAGGATCTCGAATTTGGGAAAACAGATAAATTTAGGGGGAAAGCACCAAATCTAGAATAGTTAATTATGAGGTCGCCAATTATTTTTAAAGCAGTTAGTATTTTGTTGTATCTTACACACACACACACACACACACACACACACACACACACACACACATATGTATAGCGTTAGAATGACATCAATGCCAATGGTGAAAAGAGTGTGTACACGATCTCGTAAGAACAGAAGGGAAGAGTTGTTTTTGAAGAAATCAGGACATGACATCAGCGTCGATGTTGGAAAAATGTGGAGGGAAAGAAAAAATCCCACACCATCTCACTTTCTGGAACATATTGCCTTAACAGTCTGTAAGGAGAATAAAAAACTTTCATATTGCACAAATCGTTTTGGAAAGTGAACATGGCGTTCAGAACAAATCTGCTCATTTGCTTTGGCAGGAATACATTTTTCTGGAGACTGTTCATCTGTTGGAGAAGTTGGTTGCTGTGATGAGGCGTTGTGAACATCAGGTAAAATATAATCTGCAAATACATCGTCAAGCAGGCATCATCTGTAGATAGACGCAGTGATATTGCGTACTTTCTCAGATATGGTAAAAGGTTTATCACTGCGCTGAAGCACTTTGTGGGGACCAGTGCAGGGCGTGAGCAAGGAGGGTGGTACTGCATCTACAAGCTGAAAAATATGAGAACATAAGTCTGTAGAGAGTGGCTTGTAGTAGCAGTACGTCGAAGGTGCTGTATAGGATCATTTAATTTTTTTTAGGATGTCATTCTTCAGTTTTTTTGCTTTCAGGAAGTATAAAGAATTGTCCTGGAAAATTTAAAGTTTGACCTACACACGTGTTCCTCTATAAAGCAGTTAAGTTCCTTTTTAAAAGCGGTTCGAAGTCTGGAAGAACTGAGGGTAAACAAGAGTCCATTATGGACTGTTTAAGCAACCTGTGGCATCTTTCAGAGATCACATTACCTTGTTGTATGACAAAGGATTTTAGTTGGCTGTTGAAAGAGCTTACTTCAAAATTAAGTACCAAAATCATTGGTGATATGGGTAGGCATACCGAATCTAGAGATCCAGCCTGCGTAAAGGCCAGTGACAACTCTCTTTGCACTTGCATACTTTAACCCTTTCGCGACGGGAAGCGCAAAGCGCGTTTATCGCTGAGACCGGTAGTCTCTTTCGGCAGTGTCTGTCCAGAGCCGGAGGGTACTTCGCTACAGCCTAAATATCCATGAAGAAGAAAGAAATGCACTCATTACCCGACTGGCATGCTGGAGTGTGACAGCGTTATAAACACGTGATATAAATATTCGCGTTTCTATATCCCCTAGAATCCTTTTTGTATTATTTTTTGTTACTATGTAGAGTCTTTTAGGGACTATGTAAGGCTTGTAGAGACATTAGGTTATTACGAAGCAGGAGAGGTGAAAAATAAGCAACGCCTTCGCCGGGAATCGAACCATCGGTTACGCGTCGAGCATGCAGACCACTACACCACGAAAGCATGCGAAGAAGGCGGGAGAAATACCTTATATACTCCCCCTTTTAAAGGGCGACTGGGGTTTTGGGGATCCAATCGGAAAAACGCGGTGGTGGAGAATCATCATCCACCACCTTTTTTTTAGTTCGGGTGCCAGTGTAGAGACATTAGGTTGCTTACGAAGCATCAGACATGAAAAATGAGCAACGAGTTCGCCGGGAATCGAACCACGAACCTCTCGTTTACGTCTGGTTACGTCTCGGTTACTTAGTCACCAAATTCTGGTGGTGGAGCACTAACATTCGCCACCTTTCTTAGTTCGGGCTCCACTGTAGAGATGTTATGTTAATTAGAAGCAGGATAGATGAAAATGAGCAACGCCCTATCCGAGATTCGAGCCACTGAACTTTCGAATACGCGCCGAGTGTGCTGACCACTACACCACGAAGGCATGCGAAGAAGGCGGGAGAAATACCTTATAGGCTCTATTACGTTTTGCACTGCTTTTATTTCGGAAATCCTTCAGTTTACTTATATACCTAATATGACTTCAGTTTATTAAGCGAGCAAGTGTTTTTTATCAGATGAATGAATGATAAATGAGCCATTTAATGATATGAATGAAAGTGATGATTTTCCTAAAGAGTTAGAAAGCGGTATTTCTAGTGATTCTCATATGGACATTTTGTCTGAGACTGAGCTTACTGAGTGTCTATCTTCCAGCTTCCCGTGAAAGATTTCACTTCTTGTAAACAGACATTCTTGTACTTTTTTATTAATTTAAAAGTTTATTAATGTATTTTATCAATTAAAACTTTGGAATAATTTGAATAGCGTTTCCGAAAGTTATTTCTCAAAGTGAGCAATTTTATTTATATATTTTCATGTAAAGTAAAGGAAAAAGATATCTAAAAGCTAATTTTAACATATATGATAGCCTAAAGAACCGTCATATAAAAAAGCATGCTATTCAGAAACATTCCATTCCCCTTATGTTTGTATAATAAAAAACCACGTGTATGTGAGTCATGCTACTCTCATTTCGAGCAGAAAGTCAAATCTACATGTATCTGAAACCATATGGACATACAATGCATTCCTGTTCCAAACGTTATAGTTTTTAAAACGTTCCAGGATACTGGCACAAATGTGTGACGGCCGAGGGTGAACGAGAAAACGCTCCGGCACGCCAGCGTGTCGGCCGATAAATGGTACATTTCTTGTATACGTGGCAGTCGGTGCGAAAAGATTAATGGATAAGCTTCAGGCCAAAGGAGTGTACCTCTCAGCGCATGACAGGCAAAAATACATTCCTTGAGCTGAAGGAAGAGGTCTAATCAAATATTTATCGACATGCGGAAAAATTCGTCTAGAACTATAAAAGTAGTTCAGGAAGTGTACGGAACGAGTCACTTCAGCTTTTGACATTGTATGCAAACTTTAGAAACGTTCTTGACATCCCTTTTCAGTCTGCGCCAGATAAATCGATCAGTATGGAAAAAAAAGGCAACAAAGTTAGTGCCTTTGGTATTGTTTTTCAGTTTAGAAGTTAAGTTTTACTAACTAAGGCCCTTCAGAACACATTATTTTATGTGGCACTGTTGGAATTAATTTTTCATGCATTGGCAACACAATTTTGTAGCTTTCTGTATATTCTGGAAAGTGAGCATCAATGTGAGCAAGCGTTGATGCTGATTTTTCTTTTCGAAACAGACTTCCGCATCTACAATAGATTTATAAAGTCTAATGTAATGTAACAACTGCAAAGAAATACTACAGCTAATTGTTCGTAATCACAAAGAGAAAACACACAGATTAAAAAAAGTAATAATAAATCTGAAAGCTTCCAGATTTTATATTACGCCCAAAGCGATATTTTTAAACGTTTTTTATATTATCTTTATTTATGAAATACCATGTTCTTCTCACTTAAACCATAACATTCAGTTCAACAGCATTGTCGCAAAATATTTTAAAGCAGCGTATCTTTGGAATTTCCGGTAAACAATCTCGAGCGCTGGATATAAAAATGTTTTTTTCGAACAGTGTTGCCATTGCTCATTGAGATTTTAATAAAAATTTCCGTAAAGGTTTCCAAAATATGAAATAGGAAATAAAACAAATTCAAAATTCAAGCTTCCATGTTCGAGTGGAGGATTACGGTATTGAAAATTTGATGGCTTTAGATACCGCCTTTCCGCCCAATGCAAGAAACATCCATACACTCGTGCAGATTCTTCTTATTTAATTTCTTTAAATATAATGCAGGGCAATAATATTTCGTGGCAACAATTTAAAAAGTGAAAAGTCGTTTATAGTGAACCGACAGAGAATGCCATTTCGAGACAAATAGCCTTCTGGGCTAACGTTCCTTTAGACTAAAAACGTTATCATCAGAACTAAAAGCAGATATTCTAATTGATAAAATCTCTTTCGCTTTTTAAACTGGAAAGTGAGATTTACGTTCTAATTCTTTTAAAGTTTCATAAGCTAGGAGAAAGTATTGCTGAGTTTTGTCTGAAAAAGTGATATTGCCAAGGAAGAGGATTTGATTTCGTATATTTGTGCTCTCAGCCAATTTTTCTTAACTTTTTTTTTTAACTGAACTTGTAGTAGATGTATTTTTACGGTTAATCCATGAACTGCTGCTACTCATTCCGTGTCACATTGGAAGCTTTCCCTATCCAGTATTGAACTGATATATAGAAAATACCAACAACTGATATCATCAGCATTAGGATGTACTTCTGTAAAGGAAAAAAGAACAAAAACCTTTCCTGATTTCAGTCTAATGACAGCATTTCCTTTCTGGTATCTTCTCTTTCTGCGTCACTAACTGTTCAACGATTCAGAAGTTAATAAAGGAGCAATAAAAAGATCTTGTTAGGGCAAATACTTTGATATTCCTAAGAACCCAAGAAAAACTTTCTAGTGAAATGGAGTTATTGTTTTAAAAGTGTTCAGAAACGACTTTTTTTTTGCCAAATTTATTTCCTTGCGGGATCTCAGATTTAAATCTGTCTCTTTTAAGATAAGGTACAATTTATTATACCCTTTTTTGTTTCTTGTTCCACGTTAAAGGTCATTTAAAAGTTATTTATATCCTCGAAACCATTTTTAAATTTGATTTTTTTCATGGACAATTAGTAATAAAGTT
Source organism: Stegodyphus mimosarum (assembly GCA_000611955.2). Taxonomy (NCBI): domain Eukaryota; kingdom Metazoa; phylum Arthropoda; class Arachnida; order Araneae; family Eresidae; genus Stegodyphus; species Stegodyphus mimosarum. Next base: position 313,192 of record KK120412.1, on the reverse strand, counting down.
TGCACTTTTACATACAGTATTACATAACCCTTATGATATTTTCGTATTATAAAATGCCTCAATTCTAGCTACCAGTTTATTATATATATATATGTAAGATAAAAATTGATGATAAAGATATGTAACTCTGAATTATAATTTAAACTAGCAGTAGCGCTTAATTCGCCCTCTCCATTCTAGAACTAGTAATAATTTTCCTGAACTGCATCCTTTCTAAATCAATTCATTCATGTGACTTGAGTAACACTCAAGACGTAGCTGATTCGGAATCTGAACTCAAAATTTTGAGAACTGGAACTTTTCTCTTAATAAGCAACCTAAACCAAAACCTTCTCTTGCTGGGCCTCCATATTGGATAATTACACACTTTAGCTTCTACATCTCTTCCTGTAAAGACGCAATTTTAGGCCGCTCTCTTCCTGTCGTTACAGTATCAAAAATGTAAACATTCTTGAATAGGCACAACTGTGCCAAGTAAATTGTGACTGCAAATGTTATTTGGAACAAAGTTGAATTTTTAATCTTACTCGGCTGCCAAATTTCCTCTTCAATATGGATCTACATTCTACACCATAAGCATTGCTACGTCTTTTCTGTTTTGTATATATATATATAAATATATGTGTGTGTAACAGATTAAAACTCTATTATAAGAAAATTCCAGTTTTGTGAAACGTGAACAAAACACACGGTAATTAACCAACTAAATCCAAAAATTCTGTTGAGCCTTTATAAAAGTAATGAATAAAAAATATAAAAACGTACATGAGTAATGAACAATTCAGGTATGCATATGTCTCGTCACGATATGTGCAATTCCATTATGTAGCATAATTTGGAATTTTGGACTTACAGGTTTTTAAAATACCTACATTTCTATTTGAAAAGTGCTGTTAATTTTTAATATGCTTCAGGGTTTTACAAACTACATTAAAATGAGAGATCCGAAAACATAGTGGAAAAATCGAAAAGTTTAATCTCTTAAGAAAAAGGAAGGAAGGGAGGTTCACGAGATAGAAATATTCTACAAATCTTCATATTCCATTATGATGTTTCAACAGTGATATGATCAAACATTGTATCAACGCTTGACAATTACCCCTTTCACTACCAAACCTTTTTCTCTGAGAAAAAACTAAAATAAATACTTTGAACAATACGAATATCGATAACATGCTGAAAAAATAAAACCTAAACCACCAGGGCGATCAGTGGTACATATATGTCCCATTGGTAAGTTTTAGTGTGACACTATGCATTTTCACAGAAATCATGACTGAAAATGCAATGAAATGCTATGTTATTTTTACTCAGATCAATTTTGCAAAATATAGCATAGTAAACATTCATGTATGATACAATGGAAAAAAGTTTTTGCAAAGTGCAATTTTGCACAATGCATATACAGATTTGTCTTTTTTCTCTTTGCACAGCATGCACATCTTCTGCGAGATGAATCTTACACTAGCAAGGAAGCGTCCACATTGAACATGAGTTTTGATACATCTGACGGTCTGCCAGTCTTTCTTCGTCTTTACATTTGCATTTTTCTTTCCCT
>KK120412.1:221529-273534 GCA_000611955.2 Stegodyphus mimosarum | reverse complement strand
TTTTTTTAATTATCTTAGTAATATTTTTTTTGTTAATTATCTTAGTAATAATTTTATTTGTCTTATTAAGACGTAATGTAGCCTGTATGCAAACGATAAGGAAGCAAAACATGAGCTGATTATTTGGGGGAATAATACAAAGTATTCTTTTCTTCTGTAATTAAAGTAACGTTACTATTGTCATATACATCTTGCTTTCGCCGACGCCAACACTAAATTTCATGCTGCTTTTGCTTTTCTTTTCGCATTTGGAAAGATCTGTTTCCGTTCGTTGGTAACATTCACTTTTCAGAAGCTAACGATATTTTTATTTCTATTTTCGTATTCTTTCATGTTGTTAGTTCACCAACGCTCGGGTCATTATCTCGCTGACGTAAATGGATACATTCTCATTTATAAAGCATGTAATATAACTACGTCCACAGTATTCTTCAAAGATAATTTATATTTATAATACATAGAGCCAGGCCTTATTGCGAAGACAACCCACTGTTCCACATAATTTTTGTCTTCCTTGAAAGTAAGCCTCTCGGAAGAAATTAATATTAGAGACTTCCCAGAAATTACAGTTACTTTTAGAGGTGGGGATATTGGGAGATGATCATTGTTCAGAGGTTTCAGAATATTTATTTTAGGGCCACTTTTTATGGTATATTTCCTCTTACACAAGTATATCACTCAGTGTTTCATTTTTCTTCATAAGCAGAAATAATACTTGAGAATTTCTTCAGCATTACTTAATAACATTGCTGTTATTAGAACAGGTAACTCTCAAAATTTGATTGATACGCTCTGGCGACAAAAAAAGGGGGTACAGTTCTATATCTCCCATTCTAAATATAGGTATTTTGACACAAAATCGGACTTTTCCTGAAATGACATGCTAATTTATTTCCATATTTCGAATCTACAACCCAAATTATGCCAAACTGCTAAGTTTTGTAAAAATCGCACGAGTACTTTTTAAGAAATTAGCTCTCAAAATTTTATCTCCTCAGTGTGAATTGATTTGGGTGTGGAAGTGAATTGGAGTATTTACAAATCTTTCCTTTTTTTATTAAGCTTATTTGATTCCTTCTTTCACATTTCGAAATTTAGGTTTATTCCAAATAAAACTCATCAATTTTTTATGATTTGGTAATTGTATTTTGAAATAATTTTCATAATTTTTTTGAAAAAAATGTTTGAATTATACCCTGTAATATCTTTACCTTCATCTTAATGTAGATGCATTTCTAACCCTACCTGCAAAAATTTAGAGTTTTTTTATACAAAATTTCCGAAGATATACCTGAATTTATATATTTACGTTCTTTGAAATTTGGCATATTTCTTAAAAGCGATAATAACACAAATGTGGTTTACGCACTTTGTTAAAATTATTGGAAAGAAGGCACAATGTGACGTTTTTCCCCGCTCATGCACAATGTAAAAAGGTAAAGGAAAATAAGTTGCCATATATTAAAAAGTTCGCCATAATTATTCTTGGAGCAAACTGAAAAAAAGGCGGAAATTTTTAAATTTCTCTCTAACTTCCTCACCAAATTGTACAAAATTTAATATTTGAGCATAATTTGAGTCGTAGAATCGAGGTATGGAAGAACAAATGGTATGTTATTTCAGATAAAGTCGTATTTTGGGCCAAAATATCTATATTAAAACATTGCTATGTATAAGTCTGTTACATATCCTAAGTCGTGCGTTCGAGACGTGAATAACGCAATTTGAATTTCAATCGGCCCAGTAGAAGGGCAGATATAAAACTGTCCTTTTTTATACGTAACTGGAGGAATAGTATGTTTAATTCTAATTACATCTTAAACTGTCTTTTGAAGAACAGATCAAGATTTTCAATATTTCTGTGCATAAAATTATATATTTTATGAAAATAAAATTATACATTTATGATTTTTAGTAACGACTTAATGATTGTTCTCTAATTAAAATTTAGTTGGATTACATAGCAGTACTTTTCTGCCTGTTTGCGCATTAGTGTTATGTAAAACCAATTTACTGAAGGAGCACATTTTTGAGTTAAACAGCAAACAATCCTTTAACTGAGCATAATTTTGGAACTACATTATTTAAATTTATTAATGTCAAAAGCATTCTTCCTTTTATTTTTATATTTTTAATTAAGGCACAGATTAGCACAGATTTTTTTGTAATGACAAAGAAATTCTAATAGTATGTCAAAGAGCTTCTTCTCGAAGAGCACTTGAGGTTTGGCTTTTATCAAAACTAATCGATTAGTCAAAAATTTATCAAAATTTTGATAAATCAATTTATGAAAATTTTATCAAAATCTATTTTTTAAAATTTGCTTATCAAAATTAATCTACAAAGCTATTTAAATTAATCTGTAAATCTACTAAAATTAATTTATAAAAGTTATCAAAATTTAAGTTGCCATGTTTTACTTATATTTTTAAACACTGCGTGCTTTTAATTCAATATTCAAGATAGTTGTAACAAGGATGACATTTTTCTTCAACGCCTAATAGTTTCACACAAGAAACACTTGCTTTCAAGCATGAATGTCTTCATCACTCCGTCATCACCACTGATACAATGAAAAGGAATTTAATTGCAAGAAAATCTCTCAAAAACTTCAGTTTTCGTGGAAGTTGTCTTTAAGACACAAAATTCGTTGTACTCAGATTAATAACAATATTTTTTTCAGACAATAAATATCCTGCTATCAAAAATCGTGAAATCATCATCTCGAAAGCAAGAGGAAGCAAATTATGTATGTATGCGTAAGATTTGAATTTTATATCAATGAAACTTATCCTTTATGTTTGCAGACATTTAACATCTATTTCCAGAATTGCTTGTGTAATTTTAGGCTGTATGTCTTCCGTTATTACCATTGAGCTGGATACAAGAGCTTGAACTCAACTGTGTTTTGTATATGTAGTAAAGAATGTTTTCTTAAGCATATTAGGAGATAATAAATTGACTCAACACCATAAACGCTTCAATCTGTTTTATATTCCATATGTTACACAGAACATTTTGGAGTAAAATATTTTCTACGGCACGTCAGACTGTCATTTACGTAATGGCATATGGAAAAGAAATTTTGCCTAAAAAAACATTCTCTGAGAATAACCCTGAAGAGACAAGTGCAATCAATTTGAATAGGATACAGAATATAATTTTGCGATAGCATAATGCATATTTTAGCTTTTCTTTATATCTTCCTTTTAGTAGTTGTTACATTCTCCATTAAATTACTTTATCTGCCTTGTGTTCATTAAAAATAAAGACACTGTTTCGTGCTCACGGGTTTGTAACAGTACATTGACTGCACAAGTCCGAAAATGGGTTAATAAAATTTATTCTCATCAAAAGCAATATATCAGAACGCTTAAAGTTTCCTCACAGATGTTCAACAAGTGTTCACAATATCACGCAGTATAACCAGTAGTTATATTTCAAATTACTAAAACCTTTAAAGTACAGCGCAATGCAAAGAGAAAGCTAATTCAGATATCTCAGTTCACGCGGAAATAACAAATCGCAAGAACAATAACTAATAGCTACTACGTAACTCAAACGCTCTCCGGCCTTTTATGGATTTCAACCAGTCGCCTGAGAAATTTCCAGTAATTTCTGCTTCTCGAGATTTCTCAAAACTAATAAAAGGATGAAATTGCGATTACAGCTAACATAGTGGTCAATTACACTTATTCAATTTAAATACAAACTATCCAGATATCCATTTACTCTATGTTAAATGCACGTGCCCCTGTCTTTTTACGTTTAGCTTTCTCTTAAAATTTATCTCGCGCTGCATTGCACGAGGAAATAAAACAATTATAATTATAATTCTGCTAAAATTAGCTATCTAAATGCAAAATTCGTAAAAATATATATCAGATATATATTTACTAAAGCTAAAATTCATAAGAAAAAGCATAATGATCATCGTCTGTCATAAAATCGTACGATTTTGAACATTTCTAAGTGTAATGAAACCTGTTTTTTATGAAAATATCAAATCCTTCATTCTTATATTAAATTCATTCTTAAAAGATTTACTAGAAAATCCCAGCGAAAAGAGTAAAAATTTCTATTTAATTATAGGCATCTAAAAAGTTTCAAATCTGAATTTCTCTTTCTGAAAGAATGCACTTTCCAAGACGGGATTATGCATTTTGAGCTTAATTTTAGAAACAAGGATGTGACAGTTGCGAAAATCCCTCATTTGCAGAAGAGGAAAAAAAAATTAGAATGCGATATTTTAAACGCAAAGAAGTTCAGAGATTCATATCAAAGAGAAATAAAAATCATGCGGCAGTTCTAAACATTTATGTAGAACAAAATATAGGTAAAATAAAATGTTAACTTAATGTGCAATAGCCCTCTAAGGCTCCTTTTCAAATTGATGATATACTTTTTTCTGTCCTTGAAATAATAACTGTTCATAAAAAATCTGGATGTGTACACCACATGACTTCTTTGTGCGGAATATTAAATTATACGCACTTTTTCCTGCATTTCATTTAAACCTATTGAATTGAATTAAATCTACTTCGTCGATAGCGCATAAACCACAATAGAATAAATGCACTCTTTAAAATTTACTATATTTGGTTAACCATAGCGACAGTCTGGCGCTAGGTTCACTTAACAGAGTTACATCTCATACATTTTATAAATCAGAATGCACAAAAATTATGTCATCTGAAGAATTATCTAATTATTGTCACATGTTCCATTCAAATACTACAACAAATCTAAACGACATTAAAAAGATATATAAAGGAAATTAAACAAATATCAAACAAACAGTTTTGCACAGTCGATTCAGCGACGTTTACCTAATACGCATGCGTTACTCGTATACATTCTTCTCTGTCTGAGACACTGAGAGTAATATTTGCTGCTAATATGAAACACGTATTTCGTCGAATTTCACTAGAGATATTTCTCATTCAATTAATTCAGTTCTCACTTCGCGGCAAGGCAAAAATACATAAAATATTTTCATCAAAAATTGAAGGATATAGAAAAGCATACAACACCAAGCAACTCGGCCAGCAGGCAAGAAGACAGATTTTTCGGGCACAAAACTAAAAGTTTCTTTTTGGTCCCAGGCGGCAAAAAGACACTGAAGGTGCAGAAAGAATTAATTCACCATTCTGTTATGTTTCAACTGTAAACAAATATCGCTGCTATGGTACTCACTGAGCCGAGTAACAGAGTGGATATATATATATACTTTTGCTGCGGCCAATTGCAACCAAGAAGGGAGGTGCACGACTACATATTATAGCAGTCCTATATTCAAAGTTTCAACGTTCTGAGAACACTCGTTTTTGAGTTATGCGAGTACATAAGTACGTACATACAAACGCCAAGAAAAAATCTCGTCTGAATAAATTTTAAATAAGTTTCATAATTCGGTTTGGGAAAAAGAATTCTTTATTCTGTCCCTACGTTCAGATGTCAAGCAAAAACATCGTTAAATTGCATTCGATGAAGGTCAAAATGACGTTGAAATACGGTATTCGAAAGATTTCGGGATTACAGTGCACGTTTTTCGCTTCGTACAAGGGAGTTAAAATCGCTCTAAACTTTATCATTTGAAAATTTAAAATTCTTGCATAATGCTAATTACGCAGTCGGTTACAAAAGGCTTCAAAAATTTATAATATTACGAAGTTTGTATTTAGTAAGATATTTTTAACAGAATTATAATTAAAATATTTTATATCCCAGTACACTGCAAAATTAAGTGTATTTTAAGAGAAAGCTATGCGTGTGGCGTGTGTTCGAACCCCACTTCTGACACCAAAAAGTGCTGCGTGCGTATGGGTTCGTAATAGCTTGAATGCACACATCCGATAAAAAGGTAATAAAATTTATTCTAATCACAAAAAATATAACAAAAGGCTGTATTATTCCTCAAAGATATTCATACAATATCACACACACATTAGTTATATTTTAAACTACTGAAACGTTAAATAGAACGTATCCAAAGCGCAGAGAAAATTAATCCGATCTCACCAAGAATTCGCTACAATCAAAAATAACAACTAAGTAAACAACTAAACTGAGATGTTTCTCTCCGGCTTTTTAAAGCTTTTTAATCGGTCAGGAGAGTTTAATAGTAATTTCTATTTTTTCGAGGTTTCTGGCAAGCAAAAGAATAGAATTACGGTTATGGCTAACACAGTCTTTAGTTACATTTATTCAGTTTAAATGTAAATTACGATACATCTATTTATTAAATGTTAAATGCGTGTGCTTCTGTATTTTTACATTTCCGAAGTTAGGTTATTCAATTATGGCAAAGCACACGAGGGCTATCTGTCTAAAGGGAGGGATGCCTTCGTGGAGGACTTTCTAAGGGAAACTGGCTCGTATACACGTTACACATGGGGAAAACCACGAAAACGCCCATGCAGCCAGCCCATTCACGGGATTCGAACCTTGGACCGAACTACCAGTGTTTAGAGTCTTTACCGCTCGGCCGCTGGTGGGCCCATTTCCGAAGTAGTTTTTTTTTCTTAAAATACGTCTCATGCTGCCTTGCAAAGGGGATATAAAACAATTTTGACTTTAATTCTATTAAAATATCTTACTAAATGCGAAATTCGTAGCTATAATATTCGCATTTCAGAAATAAAACTTAAATTAGGAATAGAGATAAAGTGAAAACATAAATGAATCATTCTTCATCTACATTTCGAAGTAAAATTTCAAATTTTGTTCTAGCTTATATGGCTTAATATATGCTTCTATTATTGCGTACTTCAAAAACGTGAAAAGAAAAAACTAGGGGCGCATATTTCGTCTAAATCTTTAACAAGTTTAAATCAGTATAAAAAAAATTGGATGTCAGTAGGAAAAACAAATAATTCAGCTGGTTACCACTGTAAGTATCTCCATATTCAGCATTTAATCTAATATATCTATCTAGCTATCCCTCTAAATTATTGGTATAATTATTAAATAATTTTCATCGCTTCACATTTAGAAACAAACATAAAAGTAAAGAAAGTAAAAATGCAAAGACGCCAAAAGCTTTTGATGAAAAAATTAGTAAATTTCGAATTGCGTAATAGAATTCAAATGTATTTTTAACTGGCTCATAAATCAAAAAATGAATGAAAAGAATACGAAGAATAAATGAGGTGAGAAATCCTAAATTCACAATCGTAAGCATCCTAGCGGCGCTATTCGTAACTACGGAATACTCATTTGCAGAGCTATTTAAAGTACTATTTCAAAAGTCATGTACTTTTCCTTCAATTTGATTTAAAAGCAGTTTCATTATTTGCGCATATTTAGGAGGAAAAATAGATTTTTTTTAAATGGGCATTTTATATTCTGAATGCATGCATCGTTGACAAAAAACCCGCACTCACAAGTAATATCAATGATGTGGATGGCATTCATGCACGCGGTTGAAGACACTAAAAATTCAAAAAAAAATTCAACAAAGAATTCAAGAAAATATGGATTAACAACACGCAGGCTCTAAGATCTACGTAGGCAATAATGAGGGAAGACTGAAGGTTTTCATCTCCAAATGGCGTCATCAGCCACAGCTGCAGACATTCAGCAGGTGGTGATCCTTTACTTGCAACATCGGTGAGCACATGTACCTTTAACAGACAGTTTAATTACAGAAATGCAAATCGATTTAACAGATTGCTCTGACACTAAGGCAGTGTCTCCAGAGAATGCAATGCAGCCGCAAGAAAATTCCATGGATCCAAGTTGAATGGCAACAAGCAATCAGGAGCCTTTCTTTTGTTTTGTCTCTAGACTTGGATAACTAAAGCGTCCACGTATGGAGACAAGACGGTCAGCGTTAAGCCAAACATTTATTTTAACGTGTCACATATCCAGGCGTATACACGACATGGTACGAGGTTTGGTTTCATACGATGTCCAATCACAGTTGGTCTTCATCAGAAGCAGTTTAATAACCCAGTTATAGTTGATGAAATCTTTTGAGAAGTGAAATTTCTACTTGCAAAATGCCTTCCAAAAAGCTTTATTCCAGTTGGGTAAAGCTCATCTTCTTACTGTTGCCAACTCAATGATTTTCCTTTTAGCCATGGACGCTCTACAGTGGCCAACCGTATCGCAAGACTTATTCCCAGTTAAAAACCTGTAGCCTGTTAAACTTATTCCCAATTTAAAATCTCTGGCAATGGTATCTGTTGCTATACATACTATTATGCCAAGACTAACGCTGTTACAAAGTCTGAAAGAATAAGAAAAAGTCTGATTTGCACAGAATGGTCGATAACAGGGCTACGCTAGGGCTTTCTATGATTTCATGCTGCGATTTGTAGCTGGAATACATTAGAAGTAACATTCGACTCGACATTCTATTGAGAGTTATAATGTTATTACAAGTTGTACAATGAAGGATTTTCACTCACTTTCAATTAGTTTAATCATTCATTGTCGCTAATGACAAGTAACGTTTTCTAAAATGACATTTTAATCCGACTCTTTCTCCCGGGTGCAATTTTTTACTTTGATGCGTGTATATGTGTGCATGAGGTCTGCGTTTCGGTTTTAAAGCAACATAGTTATGTTGTTAAGTTAACCTTGTAAGGTATATTTTAATTTTGTAGCAGTTATTTTAATTTAGCTTACCTTATTTCGTTTCAGCTTACAACTCCCTACCAGAACGAGGTTTTAGAATCGCGTTGAATGCAAATGAGGAAGAAATAGTATTAAAGTCAAGTTTAACTGACTTCGAGAGAGAGTCAGGAATCCTGAGTAGCATGCATTTACCTTCAGGCTACGTCTCTTTAAGCTGTTGTTACACTTCACCGTATTATTACGTACCTTTTCATAGTTCGCCGGCTAGTTTAAGATTACGAGCCAACTACTTTAGAATTGTGTTAGCTTCGGCTATATCTTTTAGTTAGCCTTAGTTAATTCTTATTGCTTACTTTTAAGCCCAAGTGGAGGCTTTACTGTAAGCCCGAAGAAAGGGGCCGACTGTTAATTTTATTTGGAGGAAATAAAAAGTAATTAACCCTTCTTGAGCTTATGCTTTCTGTTCTTTGAACTAAGCTATAATTCGCTTAACAGTTGTTTAGGTTCCTCGACACTTCATCTAACAGAATAAAAGGGAGGAAATCTACAACCTTTTTATGTTCACTTAAATTTACATCAGATATTTCAGAATATGCAAAAGATTAAGAATGTAGACTTAAGATGTGACTTTCTCAGTGCTTGCAAGTAATCAATTTGCAAAACTTAAATATAACTTATATTCGACCTGCATCAAAAGATGAGAAATGTAGCTGAGTGCACATAAATTAAATCCTCGATAAATGAGTCAGAACAAGTGTAAGATAAATAGACACCAGTGCTGAAGAGAAAACTCAAGATAAAAATTCAAAATTGAAGAAGATAAAATGGCTTGAAAGGGTTACAGCGTATAATCTTACCTCTAATTCCATTCACTTTTTAAGTGTTTTATAGAAGACAAGCAAAACCGACTGCGATGTTTTGTTGTCGCAGAAAATATATACATAAACAAAAGTTCAGAAATTTCAAATTTCAATAATAAATTATTAAATTCGCCTCGTATGTTGCGAATTTAATTAAATAATCAACAGATGAAAATTAAATCACAAATTAAGTCAAGAAAGTAGTTAGCAGTCTAATCAGCAAAACATACATTGAAACTGAAACAAAAACATATAAAATAATACAATAAAAAGTATTAGCAATCTAACACAATAAAATTAATATAAAAAATGTTGCTAAAAATTCTTTGGTCTTTTTCAAGAAGCAGCCAAAGAATTTTCAACTGAGCCACAGGTAAACTTTCTTGAAAAGGACAACAACGCCAAAGAGGGTTCTTCAGTTTTCTACGTATTCGCAAATATTCAGATAAACTTTTATTGGCAGTATTTTGAAAGCTAAGAGATTAATAAAGTCTGATATCTTAGGTTAGAAATTTAGGAAGTTTTTGAAGTCTGGTACAGGTTTCTAAAAGTTTAGAAAATTTTTATTAAAATTTACCTGTCGAATGTATAAAATATTCATAGTCTAATATTTTTAGCCCAATGGGCGTTAGCCCAGAAGGGCTATTAATTTCGCTTTGGTATTGTGCGTTGGTTCACTATAAATGTCTTTTCACTTTTCAAATTGTTGCCACCAAATATTACAGTCCCGCATTATATTAAAAGAAATTAAACAATGAAGAATCTGCATGAATGCATGTATGTTTGAATGAAGAATCTGCATGAATGTATGTATGCTAAAAAACAACGGTACCTAGAGACATCAAATTTTCGATAAGTTGTCCTCCACTAGAACTTGGGTTTCTGGAAGCCCGAACTTAGAATTTGTCTTATTATCTATTTCATATTTTCTAAACCTTTAATGAATTTTTGATTAACAAACTCAACGATTTCAAACCGAGCTATGGAACCACTGTACAAATTTTTTTTTATCTCCAGCGAGCGAGACTGTGTACCGGAAATTCTAAGGATGTGCTCAGTTTAAAATTATTTTGCGATATTGCTGCTGAGCTGAATTTTATGGTTTAAATGCGAAGAACATGATATTTAATAAATAAAACTAACACACTTAAAAAAAACTCATTTGGGCGTAATTTAAAATCTAAAACCTTTCAGAATTTTTTTTTAAATTGTTTTATTTCCCAGTGCAATGCAGTTTTTTTAAAGGGAAAGCTGCACCGGAAAATTAAAAATACAAGAGCACGTGCATTTAACGTTTAATAAATAGATATCTCGTAATGTATGTTTAATCTGACTAAATGTAATTGACTGTTGTTATTTAATTGTTATGGTAGCTGTAACCGTAATTCTGCTCTTTTGCTTTCCAGAAGTCTCGAGAAATAGAAATTACTAGAATCTCACGTGACCAGTTTAAAGCTATAAAAGGAAAGGTAGAGAACATCCGCTTTTGGAAGACGAGATTAAGAGTTCGGGCCCAGCCGAAAGAAAAATTTAAATTTTAGGACTTGTACATACTTGTTATTTTCACCTTATTTATCGGATTTTTCTGTTATTTTTGCAGTTTACTATATATTTTTATCTCTTATTGTATTTACTCTAGACATTTTTGAACATTTAAGAACTTTGTGCTACTGTTTCCTGATTGGCTACCTCATGATCCGATGACTCAGTACGTGATATTGCTTTGCTTATCCAAATTATTGCCATGCGAAACTGCCATATGCCATTGAAGTTATTCCACATCATCTGGAATTAATTCTTTACTCATGAAGGCCACGAATGAGAAATATAGTGGTAAAAGTCAACTGACTGTAGACCACATACACGAACGACGATCTACGATTTACGATCTCAGTTCAGTTGCTTAGTTATTGTTATTGCGATTTGTTTTAGTTCCGTGAATTGAATCAGCTTTTTCTCTTTGAACTGCGCTGTATTTTAGCGTTTTTCAGTAGTTTAAACTATAGCTACTGGTTGTATTACGTTATATTTAACGTATTTGCGTTCTACTCATTATTACTGCCTGATAGTGTTACGAATTGTACGAATATCTTTAAAGAGAATTCCAGCGTTTTGTTATATTTTTTGTGATAAGAATAAATCTTATTAACCTTTCATCGCACTTGCGCATTTAATGTATTACGAACCCGTACTCACGCAACACTATTATCACTCATATCCGCATCGGTTATAGACATTTCATATACATGGGCTGATAGCGAACAGTGACTAAAGGACACACCATGAAAACTATCTGCGAGGAGCCATCAAAGGATTGGATTTGCTCCTCAAACACTGTGTTGTGTTCCAGGTCAATGCCCGGCTGTATGGCACTGCTGTGACATTTTCAGCACTGTCTGAAATCGATCTGCCAACACTGTGGATATAGTCTAGAGTTAGCTCCATATAGTTTCCGGACATTTGCAGCATTGAAAAGGGGAGTGTTGGAAAATTATTTTGTACTGACCTCGAACAAGCTCGAGCTGTTAAAACGGGTGTCTGTTTTTATGTTATTGTATCATTTATAAAACGCTTTGAAAAGATTAATTCGATTAAAATCAATCAAAATTGGAAAAAGAAAAATATATAGAGCGTTCAACAGTTAAATGATTATCAGTAAGAAAATCAGATTTAAAACTTTTCAATTAGCCATCGTCCATTTATTTTTACAATAATTACCCAACAATGATTATGAAACCTACTGTTCTTACTTACACGAAGCATAAAAGAAATCTTTCAGTTGCAATGAATAGTTTAGAACAGCGTTTTCCCAACACTTTTATTACGTTGACCCCTTTTAAAAGAAGTATATTTTTATTGACCTTGTATTTTTCGCTATAATGTGCAGTATACAGTATAATCATAATACAAATAGTATAAGGTATTTTCTCCCTCTTTTCTGCATGCCTTCATGGTATAATGGCAGCACAAACGGCCCGCATTCGAGAGGTCCAGGGTTCGAGTCCCAGCCAGCCATTGCACATTTTTTAATGTCTCTTGCTTTAAAATTCCTAATGAACCTACAGTGGCACTCCGACCAAAAGTTGGAGGAGGAGGATTCTTCACCACCAGGATTTGGCAATTGGATCCCCTAATCCCCAGTTGCCCTTTAAAAGGGGGGAGTATGTAAGGTATTTTCTCCCTCCTTTCTGCATGCCTTCGTGGTGTAACGGTAGCACACTCAACTCCCATTCGAATCCCGGCGAGTGCATTGCACATTTTCACAACTCTTGCTTCAAAATAATCTAATAATTCTACAACAGTTGGACACAAGTAACTTAACAATTACACTAAGAATAGAAGAAAAATTTTGAAAAAACGCTTATTATAGTTATGTTTTACTATTTTTTGTATTATTACTATTTTTAATTTTACAAATATAAAAAAGTTTTCAGAAACAAAATCACAGGATTTAATGGTACAAATATTCGATTTTAATTAATGTTCCCTCTTATAGCTGCGGTTGATGTACTGATGCATTAATACTTTTCCTGCTTTAATAAGATTTAATTTTGCTAATTTTTGGGTAATTTATAACAATAAATAATTAGAAATTATTAATATTATTCATAAATGTTTTTGTAACAATAAGATCTTAAATACGTCGATCAACTGTTGGCGCAGATTATTTATTATCTAGCCCTTGGTCATGAATGACCACGGTTAAAATTTAAAATTTCATCGATCCATTTGGGGTCAAAACCGACCCGTTGAAAATCTCTGGTGTAGAACTATTTTTATTTAGTTAGTCTTGTATTCGTTATACACAGTTGATTAAAATTCCATCAGGATTCAATAACACTTACAAAGAAAGGAACAAACGAGTGTAATGAATGTGTTTACACTTCGCCAAGGAAGAAGAAATTCTTCTTTTTTGCGAGAGGGGGAGGATATGAATATTTTTGTTCAGAGTTTTACTAACAGATGACGTATTACCATATTTAGAATAACGAATCCAGTCAAACTAGAATTAAAAACAATCAATCAGTCGGAAGAAATACGTTGCACGTAAAAAATAAAAGTAATTATTCAAGCCATTACATCAACAGAAGTTGCTGCTATTCAATAATATTTGCTGCTATTCTAATCGATGATGTGGTACAGCGCCATCTATCGATGAAAACGTTAACTAAATATTTGCACTAGGAAAAGATAATCCTCTTCTTTGTAATTCATTTGGTTTATACTGCATTCTCTTGCTCGTTTTTTTTTATAAATGCATGAAATCTAACTGCCTTTGAATTCCACTGTTCATTTAGAAGTTAATCTTAGAAGAAAAATGATAATGTACTTTGGTGTGTGTATGTTTTTCGAGAAAGAGTCTAAAGTAAAAACAAAGTTTTAATAACCAGTTGTAGTTAAGTTTTATAATAGACTATCATAACAGTGATAAATAATTAATCAACGAAGATTAAATTGTTATTTTACGTGGAAAATGCCAAATTTATTTTACACTTTACTTTAATAACTGTTGCTTTTTTAAACAGGTTTTGTTATGTGTCTTACCTTAGAAATAGAAATAGAACCAGTTTTTAAAGCCTAGTTAATAACCTTTTATCCAAACCGGCATGGCCAGATTCAGAAGTGGGCATCTTCGATGCATGAAATTCAAAGAGGGAGAAAAGACCTTCCCTCGTGTGCCTGTTCCCTCCCTGCCTCTCCCGCTCACCTACTGGATTGTATAGGCGTCTCCCTGAGACAGCTGTCGGCTGAGAAGGACAACATCTGCGATTTGCTTGTGCTGCAAGGTCTCTTGGACTTGGTGTAGGCTTTCCTGCCCCAAGGGGATTTGAAACAACAACAAACAACATAATCTTTTAAAATGACTTTAAAGTTTTAAAATGACTGGTTCCTAAAAGAATACAGCTGAAACTCATCACTAAGATCATGACATACAAACACCATTTGCAAAATCTTGTAATCTTACAACTTTTCTTATAAATTACGTAGAAAAATAAAAGCATTGTATTCTGCTTTAGTGCAGCTTGTGCGGAAAGATACAGACACTAATTATGCAGTCAGATGCGTGGTTTTCAGTTACTGTGAGAAAAAGTTGCGAGTTATAAATTGAAGTGAGTAAAATAAAAGAAAAGATGTAATGCTATTGGAAAGAAATTTAATGCAAGTGAAACATTTTAATAAGTGCAATGGAAATTATTTGTACATTTTTAAAAACATAGGTTTATTAAAATTTACATGCTGTTACACACTACGAAAGATATCTTCATTTTAGAAATAATCACTAGCATTTTCAGTGAAGCCTTTGAATTCCAGTCTTTCTTGAATTTAGGTATTCTGATAAAATACTTTGTGAAGTTTAGATTAGTAATGATAATATTCGCAAAACACAAAAATGCCACTTTCATGAGCAATAGTGAACAGCATTTTTCCGGCACATTTAAAACTTTATGCAATAAAGTTTTGACAATTCTTAACTCGTAAGGATACAAATTGAGATAAAAGCCATTCTAACTCGAAATATATTCAAATAAAGACGTGAACACATTATCCAGTGCTTCCTATCAGTATACTTTTTAAAGTTATTTAAAAGATGAGATGAATATAAAGCATTTTGGGTCACCTTTTTATACGATTTTTAAAGAGATAATGTACTGGTCTAGAAGAAGTTTTATTCCAAGCTTAATATTTTTCAAAAATAAACTAAAATTAGTCTGGCACTGAAACATTTCTCAACGCATTCTGCATCAATGAAATAAGTATTTACATCCAGTTATGTGTAAATCTAAATAATAAAGGTGTTCTGAAAAACCCACTTGAAAATTACAGTAAAAAATAAAATGACACAGAATAAATCAGTTGATGCCCATGTACCAGCTTTTAAAATATTACGAGTAATATTTTAATATTACGAGTAATATTTTAATCCATATAGTGAAAGAGATTACGCTACTATCTGCGAAACATATTTCCCTTTATTATTAAGTAATTTTGCAGTTTTTTAGGGCATTTAATTTAGGTAAATATTTGATCAACATGTGTACAAATTTTCCCCCTATGGTTACTCCAGCTTACGTGAAATATAACATTACAGAAAATGTTTACTTCAAATTTCTTCTTAAAAAGTTGCATTATTTTGTTCAAGATGCTTAACAAAATACTTTGTAAAAAATTTCTAGGATTAATTTTTATAATACACTCTCGAAGTTAGGTTTCGGCTTATATTCAAACTAAGATACCACTTTCGTCTTTTTTTCTTTTCTGAATGGTAAATAAAAAGGACTTTTATATTTAACTCACTTTAGATTTTTTTATGAGCTTAACCTCTGAAAATTACTTTCTTTGATTTTCCTAGCTTTTGGGAGAAATTCGTTAGTTTATGAAAGGTTCTTAAAACATTCTCCTTTTATTTTCGTTAATTTTTAAATTTAAAAAGTAGGAAACTATAAGAAGGAGTGTCAGAAAGCAACCTTAATATTTTTCTTCTGATAATATGATATATATGATACAAATCCTTCAAAAATTTTAGCATACCTACATCAAATATAGTTGTATCAGCAATGCGCCTTGATGCAATAAGAAGAAATTCCAGTGGCTGATAGCAGAGCTGTATTGAAGCTTTCTAGCAAATATCATTTTCAGAGTTTCACTCATAATTAGTTGAAGAGATTCACAGCTATCCTCAGTATTATTGCTTCATCTTTCAGTTGATATTATATATTTTCTTACCTTTTTCTGGAAAAGCTCGATAGAGCAGGTACTTGATAATCGTAAGCCTAAGCTCATCTTATCCACAAAAATGAAAGAGGCCATGTTTGTTGTTGTTGGCCATGTTTGTTATTGGCATTCCATTACGTTTTAGCCCACAAGCAGGAATACAGTCATACTGTATGTTAGAGAGGCATAACATATCTAGAATATATCCAATTATTGAGTGACTTTGGTTTCTTATGTGATATTAAGGTTACTTTCTGATTCTTCCTCGTACTTTTAACTGAAATAGATATAGGATAAACTTCGAATAAAAGAGGATTAGATTAAATTTCTGATTTAAAGTATAGTGTTCTGAAGGTCACTAATATCACGGCTTCGAAATTTATCCTTTAAGATCAGTGAACTAAGCTAAACGTAATTTTTAATGAACTAAACTAAGAAATTAAGGAATTTTTCCTCCATTATATTAATTTTTTGACGACCAAACCGCTTCAAAATGGCCGAGATTGAGATCTTGTTTAATTTCCTCCCCCTAAGGTATGCAGTAGCAGGTGCAATTTTCCCAAATGCATATTATCAGTTTACTGCAGACAGCTTGTCCTAAGAGGTTTAATTGTGGTTTCTTAGCTTTAGTTTGTGCATGACATTTCGCTGTTGATCTCTGATTTCATTTTAAGACCTTCAGAATAGGTTTATAAAGAATGGGGTCAAAGGTTAATGGAATGTTTGTTAGAGGGTAGAAAGGATGTCATTCGAAATTTTCACACCTATTTCTGCGTTAATGTACGGGTCGGGAAGGAAATTGCTGTGAAACTGGCAAAGTATTTCGGGAGATTCGGTATTTTAAGGACACAAGTTAGCGAAGGGTTAAGATTTCAAAAATTTAAATAAATGTCAGTTCTTTGATTTTAAATAGTAAGCGAGTAATCTTTCAATAATATTTTGTAGAAACTGAGAATTATTTTAAGGCATTAATTTCATCATTTTTGAAATTTAAATAAGAAAAATTTAAATTTCTATTTTTCAGAAATGCTGCAGCGACTGTAACTGATTGCAGCTTCCAGGAGAAAGCCTACATTATTGTTAATTTCATCCAAACATAAGGCTCCATAATGGCACAACTTTGTATGTGTAAGTGGTGTACCCAACTGTTTTAGTGCATGTAGGGGCAAATCCAGACCACGTTCCCTGTGACAGACAAGTGCGGACACGAGATCCTGATCTCTGGTAGCCACTCTGGCACTCGACAACGCAGCGTCCACCTGGTCGATTATCACATTCCGTAAATTCTGAATTGGGTGGTGGTGTAAGGATAGGACAACTACGGTTTCCATCCTCACCATTGCCATTATCTCCGCCACCACTTCCTGAAATGATAAGGAATAAAATTATTTCTCGTAATTCATTATGAAGCACTATGCTCATATCCATTCAATACATACACACTTAGTATATAAATATAATTCCAAAATCACACTGGTAAATTATTATTTTTACTTCCTTGTACGAAGTAAAGGAAGTATTGTAACCAAGAAAAATTCCCGGTACCATATTCCATCGAAAATATCCATTTTGACCTCTCTTGAATACAAATTGACGGTGTTTTCGCTTTCCATCTGCACGTAAGGCTAGCACAAAAGACTTTTTTCCCAAACGAACTATGACACTCATTTAAAATGGACTCAGAAGAAATTTTTTTGTGGCGTCTGTACGTGCGTACGTATATATGTATGCATCTCACATAGTTCAAAAACGACTACCCTCAGAAATTTTGTATATAGGACTCCTATAATATGTAGTTGTGCACCTCCCTTTCTGATTGCAATCGGTTGCACGAAATGTATACATATATATATATATATATATATACATATATATGTGTGTGTGTGATATTTGCAGTCTATGGACATTGGAAAAGATGAAGCTTAGCAACTAGAGTTCGGATTTTGTCGTTGGCGAAGTAGAAGGCAGCAGAACTGAAGACAGAAAAATTTCACTTTAAAAACTCCACATCTTTATTCAATTAAACATGGCGTCATTTTCTTTAGACGAAGATCACATATTCAATAAAGATTTAAATAGTAATACTATTAAATTTAGAATCTCGACGTTGTAACTATTTTTAACAAAGGGAAGATGAAGAGATAGAGCAAAGCGTTGGTATAGCACGGAATGGCAGAAAGCAATCTGACAAAAATGACGCGTAGAGCTATTTATAGTAGCGGTTACATAACAGGCCAGAGCGTTCTGGAAGGTGCTGGTCAGGAGGAAGATCCTGAAAATGCGGAAAGTTAATTAGAGGTTGTTTTCGCGTAGAACAAAGCCATCGTAATTTTTTGCATTTTACATATATACTCGGCTCAGTGAGCTCAGTTTTTTTATTCTTATATATTGGTAAATTATGCATTTTTTGCTTTAAAAATGATTGAATTATGTTGTTATCTTCCGGTTAAGGTTTGTATGTCTTTAGTTAACTTGCATGTTATAATTGCAGAATTATCAATAATTTAAAAGTTGTTTAAGTGCGGCTAATGTTTTTTGGCCATAGCAGCCATATTTGTTTACATTTGAAACTTAGCAGAATAGTTGATTTGTTGCCAATCCAGAGAAACCAAGCTTCGCAACGACAAAGATAACGTCTTCTTTTATTATTGGGAATTAAATCATGATTAATCCATTCCGGTATTGCCATTTAAGTTATTAAATTATCCCATATATTGACTTATCATAGCTTGCGAATTGCGTGTTTTTTCGTAGAAACTCTAATTTTAATTGTTAAAGTTGTTATTTAAATTGTTTTAACTACTATATTTGCGTTTTATATTTTACTATATTTTTCAATTTTTTAATGCAAATATTTCGAGGTTTTATGCATTTTTGCCTTGCCGCGAAGTAAGAACTGAATTAATTGAATGAGAAATGTATCTCTAGCGAGGAAATAAGTTTAAATGAAATGCAGCAAAAAAATGCGTATAATTTAATATTACGTACAAGGAAGTCATGTATATGAGGTTTTTTTACTTTGCTGTAAAATTAAAACTACTAAGAAACTTTATTGTAAGTTTAGTTACAAATTAGCAAGACTTAATTTTCTGCCATTATAAATTTGAAAATTCATTTTCTCTTGTTCGATTACAAATGCTCAAACTTCCAATATCTCATTTGAAAAAGCCAGAATGAATTAATCTAAGCTTGTTATTCCTTGATTAAAATTAAATAAAAATTTTAACAGGTACTCTAATTTTCTCGTTTACGTTATTGCAGCTAAAGTAAATAAATATATTAAATTCCTTTAAAGTAAATAAATATATAAAAGTAAGCTACGTGGAAAAGTATCCATTTAAATCTAAAAACATCATAAGTTTACTTTCTGCTGTTTTTCAAAATGAAACTTTCGTAGGAAGTCAAAAATGCATAAAAACTCAAAACA
Organism: Stegodyphus mimosarum; assembly: GCA_000611955.2. Taxonomy (NCBI): domain Eukaryota; kingdom Metazoa; phylum Arthropoda; class Arachnida; order Araneae; family Eresidae; genus Stegodyphus; species Stegodyphus mimosarum. The sequence goes on along the minus strand of KK120412.1, from coordinate 253,950 downwards.
TCTTTATTAGAACTTTTAAAATACAGAAACCATAAACGCTAAATACAGTTAAAACAGTTAAAAAAAAACAATTTTTGCAATTAAAATTAAAGTTTCCGTGCAAAAACAAGCATTTCGGCCAGGGGGAAGGAAGACAGATTTTTCGGTGAACAAAATTCAAAGTTTACTTTCGTTCCCACTCGGCAAAAAGGCACTCATTTTGGCGCACAAGCTGACTTAATTCACTATTCTATTAAGAGCTTTAAATGTAAACAAATGTCGGCTTTGTTGGGCTTAGTACCACTTAAAGAAATTGTTGATAATTCTATAACTACTGCATGCAGGTTAAGTAAAAGCATAAAAGCCTTAAGCGGAACTCAAGGAAAATATAATTCCATAACTTTCAAAGCAAAAACTGGCCAATTTATCAGCATATAAAAAACCTGAGCTCACCGAGCCGGATAACAGAGTAGATATTACATATACATATTTATATACCTTTGGTGCAGCCGATTGCAACCAAACGGAGAAGTTCATGACGACATGTTATAGCCATCTCATACAAAATGTCAACGTTCTGAGCCTACTCGTTTTTGAGTTATGCGAGTTATTCCGAGGTAGGTCAGTCCGTACCGACTTCAGGAAAAAATCTATTCTGAATCCGACTCAAATCTTTTTTTTAATCTGTTTTGGTAAAAAGAGTTGTTTATTCTGCCCGTACGTACAGTTGTCAAGTAAAAATATCGTTCAAATGCATTCGAGAGCGGTCAAAATGGATATTTTCTGTGATATATGGTACCAGAAAGTTTTTGCGATTAAAATACTTCCTTTATTTCGTTCAGGAAAGTAAAAAGATTTACTTATTCTGTCCATACGTACAGATGTCACTCAAAAACATCGTTCAAACGAATTCGAGTTTCGGGTATCTTATTTCAATGAAAATGAATATTTTCGTTGGAATATGACACTCGAAATTTTTTGCAATTACAGTGCTTCCTTTACTTTGTGCAGGAAGTAAAAATTAGTCTGTAACTGATTATATTTAATAATTTAATTTTTTTTGCTGAATCCTTGATATCTTAGCCAATAAGAATCTGATATTTCCCGTTCAGAATTTAAATTTTGTTGTTATGAAATGGGGTAGTTTTGCCATTGTGCGAAATCAGATTTCCGTCATTATAAGTTTCTGATTAAGTTCATAAAACATATTTCAGTTCTAAGTCTTACATGCATTTTGCTATATAAGTGCTTATAATCTTGTTATATAAGTGGGACTTATATAGCAAGATTATGCTGGTAATTATAATATACTGGTAATTATAATTACTACTATATTATGCAGGCTATCATAATCTTTCTTTTTGGTTTCCAAAATGAAGTAAAGTTAGGCTGCAGGATTCCTGAAAGGAAGCCTTCTTAAAGAAATCTGATTTAAAGTGCTTTTCCATTATGCGACTTAAATGGGCTGGTTTGGTTTATTTAGATGTGGCAAAGCACTCAAGGGCTATCTGCCTAAGGAAAGGGATTCCTTCGTGGAGGACTTTCTAAGGAAAACTGGCTGGTATACATGCTACAAACACGGGAAAAGCAACAATTCCCCATGATTTGAACCCCGAACCGAACTACCAATGTTTAGACATAAATGGGCAGTAGTTTGCTTTAGAATGTGCTCTAGGACTTTTTGCAGAACTTCCTCATACTTGGTAACTTTGATTTGGTTTTCTTCAGTTCATTTCCAGGCATGCTAATTAATGCTAGCTATTTATTTGTTGCTGAATATTCAAGAACAATATTTTATAGTGGTGGCGTGATCTTGAAGAACTAGTACATAAATGTCAGCTTTGCTTTGACAAGAATTATTATTTGGCCAGCCTTACGTGTAAGGTCAGCCTTACGTTCACAAATTCATCAGCTAAAATATGTTCACATAAATTAGTGCAAATTTAAATGCTTCTATAGCTGCAGATTTTTGCGAATAGCTTAATAAGTTGCAGCTCAAGCAAATACTCATACAATACTCATGCAATACTCATACAGCTCAAGCAATACTTATACTCTAAATTCAGAAGAGAACTGACCTTCAGCTTTTAACTTCACTATACTAAAGGGCTTGTAGCACATATTAGGAATGCCAAGTTATAAATTTAAAGCTTTCAACCACCTTAAAACACTATTCGAAATTTACTCAAACCCTAACAAAAGATTTAAAAACATTTCTGAGAATGAAACAAAGCTTTTTTCGTGAACTGCATTTAAGTAGCTGAGAGATTTTGTTACATAAATGGCAACAAAAATTCATAATTGAAGTTAAAAAAATAAGATTATGCTTTAACACGGGGAAAGATAAATTATTTCCTTCTACAAAGTAATTAGAGATAAAAAAAATGCTGTATGTAAAGTTATAGGTATATTAGAATAGTTATGTAATTATAACTAATTTCAGTAAGCAAGAGAATCTGAAATAATCCTTTATCTTAATGGGTTGTAAGTATATGTTAATCACGAATTAGGCTAAAGATCATATCATAGCATGACCTTTATAAGAAATTATATTCCTCCTTCCAGTATGCATTCGTAGCGTAACGGTAGCACACTCGGCATGTATTCGAGAGCTCCAGATTCGAGTCCCGACGAGAGTACTGATGGTTTCTCCAAATTCTTTTCATCAAATAAATAAATAAATAAAATAAAATAAAATAAAATAAAAAGAACAACTTAATAACTCTACCAAATGGCTCCTGCAATAAAAAGTGGTAGACATTAACTTGTCACCACTAAGATTTGGGGACTGGATCTCCTGATCCCCAGGCACCCTTTAAAAGAGAAGTATATGATGTAGACTGTCCCTTCTTCCAGCATATCTTCGTGGTGTAACTGTAGCATAGTCGGCGCGTATGCAAAAGGTTCAGTCAAAAAAAATCTAATGGCTCTACTCATTAACATATCACTAATCAAAAAGAATATCACATGCTAAAATGCGTAGAATAAGCTAAACTAATTGTTATAGACTTTAAGATGATGTATTTTCCAGTATTTATTTTCGCTGAATTAAAAAAGAAGGAATTTTAGAAAATAAATTATAGAATACCTTGATGTGATTTGAATTACTATGAAACATAAATACATATTTTAAAATTTTAGCTCCTATAAAACATTGGAGATAACCAATATCCATAATAAAAGAAAAAAATTAAATGACTAAGGAACAAACAAAACAAAAAAATCAGTTTTAATTTTGAACTAGGTCATTCTCATATTTAAGATATTGAAAAAATAATGATACTCGTCGAAAGGCAGTTTTAAAGCTGTAAATTCTAGGTGAGAAAATATAAGCCGGTTTCTGACTTTTATCTCCGTATATTTATCGACAACTTAAGCCAAAGACCTCTCAGCTATATATAGAATCAAAACGTCAGGCGTATTCAGTACGTAGTGCTGCCATCTATGACAAAATAATACAACTACAATGAGAAATATTGTTCATAATGCCTTTGATTTTATTTTTTACTTCAGCATACGAAAGTAAAAATTTTAATTATTAACACAAGATTGGTTTTACAAATATTAGCACTCAGGTTCGATTTTCGTTATAGTTTTCTTAATAACTTAAATAACTTAAACTTAATAACTTCAAAATAACTTAAAACCTTTTTTACTGGTTTACAAAAATTTTTGAAATTAGGAAAATAAAACTAACGCATGCAGTAGACATAAATAGATATAATTTACAGACGCATTTTTAAAAGCCATTATTTCTATAGTTCTATAACTTGTCTAAAAAACGGCGGTAGAAAATCTGTAAAGCTAATCTATCAATGAGTGTATAAGAAATAAAGAAACGCTTTATTCTACGTATTTAATCTACTAACACTCATATAACAACTCGTAACACGTATTAATCTATTACACTCTCTTAATAATTAAAATATTTGGTATAAATTTACCACGAGTGCTTTAGTTTCGAGGATTCTTTAGGTATTTTCATGGAAATCTATATGTAGAATTTTTGTAAATTAGTTTTAAAGAACCACGAATCATAAAATTATTTAAAAGAGTTTTGTAATTAACACATTAGATACAATGATAGCTGCTGCGATATTTATTTGACATAACTGTACTTGCAAAGTTTATTTCGGATGGAAACACAGTTCAAAAAGTTCATCATCAGGAAGACTGAGATACAGCACTTTATTTATCTTTGCTTTTGCACCAAGCTTAATCCTCTCTCCGTTGGTGCTACCATAAAATTCATTTCCATAGCTTTAGGAGCAATGTATTCCAATTACTTCTAAAACTAGTAAAGATTTTTGTCTACTTTTCTCTCCCTCTCATATAATGTCATATCTTTGTCAAGCTTGCTTCAACTGGTGAACTGAAAGCAAAGCATCTTTATATGATAATGAACTGTTCTTTTCCTTGGAACTATTTGAGCTTTAAAACATAAAATATGCATTTAGAAATGTACCGAAATAATTTATTCATATTAACACTTAGAAAATCAAAGCTTTCGCTAACCTGTATGCTTAAAACACTGAAACGCCCGTCCCCGTGCATTACCCATCCCGTCCGTTTCCTCCCCTCTACGTCCATTAATGCGCAAAGAGGTGTGAGGTTTTTTCATATAACATCCCTTCTTCTTCCTAACAAAGAAGCTTCCACTACACTTTTAGGAGAAGCTTTCTGCAATAAACTGATACAAAGCATTTGGAGAAACTGCACCTGCTACTGCATACCTTAGCAGGAGAGAAGAAAACAACATCGTAATTTCAGTTGTTTTAGGCAGTTGTGGTCGTTTGAATGAACGCCCATCTCGGGCATTTTGGCCTTCAGAGGGTTAAAGCGACAGGTAATCTTCTGAATTCTATTAAACCTTTTGGATAATTCTATTTTGTTGTTTGTAAACATAATTTTTTCATCTATTTCTATCATACGCCGGACTTTGTATACTCTACTCTCGATTAGCATAAGGAACCATACAATATTGTGATGAATCCTTAATCGAAAAAAAGCATTTCTCAAAGCATTTAATTGCAGTTCGATCCACAGACCGCTGCGTCAGTGACTTGGGTTGGTCAGTAGGTATATCCAAAAAATTCTTGCTTCATATGTGAAAAATTGTTTGGCAATAAATTTCTCTTCCAGACATGCTGTGTCAGTACTAAGTGAATAAATCTAAACGTTTCGTTGCAATAACCGTATGCTTTCCTTCTTTTCCTATTTACTGAACGAAGTAATGTGCTGGTTTCTTCTGAAATATGCGAAACTGAACATTCTAAGATTAAATTTTTATTAAATAAGGTCTCAATTCAAAGAAATAAAACAACACTTGGATCATACGTTTGATAATTCATCTACTCTTATTCCAGAGTGAAGGAATGGGTAAAACAATTTCGCACTGAAGAATATCCATCGAAGATGATTTTCGTTAAATTTACAGCTGGAAGCATTCACATCAGAAATATAAATGACATCAAATAACATCAAAATAGCGAAAATATTGAATGACAGGCGATTGAAAGTCAAGGAGGTAGCAGCTAAACTGTGAATTGTTTAAAATAACTATTTAACGCATATTACATAACTATCTTCACATTCTCAAAATCTCTGCAGGATGGTTACCTGACTTCAAAAACAGAAATGTGGGTTTAAGGTGCTCGACCTCAAGTTGATCTCTTTTCAACCTTAGGTTTACCTCCAAGTGATTAATATCTGATCTCCAAACTGAAACCTTACCTTCGTGGAAAACGATTTGTTCACGATCGTGGAGGAAAAAGCAATTATGGTATATTTTGTGGACTTCAGATATAAGGTATTTCTACCGCTTTCTTGGCCTCGTGGTTAACACCACACTCGGCAGTATCGAGAGGCCCGAGATTCGAGTCCTGGCTTTGGGCATTGTTCATTTCTCACTTCTCCAGAATAAAGAAAACCGTAATGACTCTACAGTGGTGCCCGAAATAACAAGGGGGTGAGTGATGATTCTTCACCACTAAAATTTGTCAATTGGGTTCCTTAAAACCCAGGCTACCGTTTAAAGGGGCAGTACGTAACGTATTTCTGCCGCCTTCTTAGTATGCTTTCGTGGTGTAAAGTCCAGCACACTCGGCGCGAATTTAAGACGGCCGAGATTCGAGTCCTGGCTAGGGCATTTTTCACGTCTTTTTTGCTCACTCATTTTTCACGTCTCTCAGCATCAAATCTCTACACAGATTACGCGTAGGATTTTTTCTAACTTTCAGGTTATATTTTCAGGGCATAAAGTTGCTCATTAAAGGACTCAGTATCGAGTCACAGTGTATTAAGGTACAAGCAGATCTAGGACACTGAAAATAAACTGGCGGCTTCATCTCTTTCTCTCAGAAATATGTGAAGCCGGAAAATTTTGCATCTACCAGCGTATAATTATATTTTAAATTCACAATACTGAAAGCATTAGTTCTCTATATTTTAAATAAAGTCCTACATTTTCTTCTAAAGTTCACAAATACATCATGGATGTCAATAAAGTTATAAGGTATTTCTCCCGCCTTCTTCGCATGCCTTTGTAGTGTAGTGGTCAGCAAGCTCGAAGCGTAATCGAGAGGCCTGTGGTTCGATTCCTGGCGAAGGCGTTGCTCATTTTTCATCACTCCTGCTTCGAAATAACATAATGACTCTACAAGTTGCGCCCGAACTAAAAGGTGGTGGATGATGATTCTCCACCACCGCGATTTGGCGATTGGGTCCCCAAAACCCCAGTCACCCTTTAAAAGAGGGAGAATATAAGGCATTTATCCCGCCTTCTTCGCATGCCTCCGTGGCATAGTGGTCAGCACGCTCGACGCGTAACCGAGATGTCCGTGGTTCGATTCCCGGCGAAGGCGTTGCCCATTTTTCATCACTCCTGCTCAGAATTAACCTAATGACTCTACAAAGTTACAACACTTTTTCTTTCATGTCCTATCCTTGCATAAGAACCTCGACTAACAATTACGTATTACGAAATGACATAAACGCATATAGACGTTTGGGAAATTTTGGTGTTCAAATGTGCCCCACTGCGATAAAACGAGAACTTATACGATATATTCTGAGGCTTCTCGGAACATACCACATAATAAGGGAGTAAAATATAACATTAACCAAATACTACAAAATGACATAAACGTATATAGACGTTTGGGAAATTTTGGTGTTCAAATGTGCCCCACTGCGATAAAACGAGAACTTATACGATATATTCTGAGGCTTCTCGGAACATACCACATAATAAGGGAGTAAAATATAACATTAACCACTGGCATTAGGGAACACGACTGTAAAAATTCATTTTATTTTTTAACCTAAATTTATACTCAGTATTTTGGCACTTCGAATCAACAAACAGCAACCTTCATGGAATTTTAGACAGTCACTACGTTATTGTGTCGCATAATTATCCAAACATGAACAGCTAGTTGTTGATTGATTGACAAAATTAAAGCAAAAAAACTTAAATTACACCATATCCTTTTATGAAGGACTCGTAAAAAAATTATTTTTCTTTACCGCGTTTCTTCACATGTGATTGGAAGCGAATGCAGACAGCAAACGGAAGTTCCAATGTCAAAATCCCGGTGAAGGCAAGATTAATTTTCCATGTTTCCTGTTCCGAAATAGATCTAATGATTTTATTAAGTGGCACTCGACCTAAAACGTGGCGGACGATTATACGTCATCACCTGGATCTGGGGCCTCGTTTTCGTCTTCCCCAATCTATCTTTAATCGTCATTCCAGAATGTAAAGGATTTACTTCTGACATCTTATTTCTTTGTGTAAATACCAGCACGTCCGTCTCGCAATAGAGCTAGAGCATGTAGCTCATCTCGCAGCTAGATATTTGCTAAGTTTTCAAGCTTCTTGATCTGAAAAGACTAAGGAATTTACATACTCTTTAAGAAAAATTGGTCATAGTCATATTACGCATGAGGAAATGAATGGAAATTTCATGAAACAAGCCCATTATGCACCCCATTCTGTGGATTAGGCCAGGGTCCCCTAGGAGGTCTGCACTCAATGGAGCGTCAATTTACTATTTATCTCAGTGGACAACCATACAAAGCTCACTCTTTATTCTCAGAGTAGTCAAGTTTAATTCACCTTTCTTGGCTGATATCACTATGAGATGAGGAATCAAAAGATCTCTCAGTAATCAATACATTTAGTCGTATAGAATAACAAAGGATATCTACAATACAGTAAACTGTAGAATCTATAGAATGACGTAGGATTATAAGTATATAAATCATGATTTTTTTCTACAGACGCTAAATATACTTTTTGTGCAATATTACTGTATTTAAAAAAATAGAGTAAAGAAACGTTTTCTATTTAATCAAAGTACTCATTCCTTTTAATAATTCAAAATAATGATTCTATATAAATATTGCTTTTAGATAGATATTCATAAATTAAAAATTAATGATTTTATGTATCTTACTTTCACAACGAGGTGGTTCACTTGACCACTGTCCATTTGACCCGCACGTTAGAGTTCGTTGACCCCTCAACTCATATCCACTTTCACAACTGAAGACGCATGTCTGTCCTACTTGACCAGGAGCGCATGTTCCTAAGTAGAAACCATTGCTGGGGATATTCAAACTTTCACAGCTCCTTGCTGCTTCTCCTAAAATAACCAAAGCGGAAAACGTTTTAGGATTATTTTACATATCACTAAATATGGACGATTTTAAATATTCGCTATAAGGATTTATATGTAGCTTAAATCCTTGAAACGTAAGATTCCATGTACCGTTCATGGATTTATTTCAGACACAAAGCAAAGAACAACGAATGGAATAGGTATTATGGTCTTATATATGTCAATAATATTTCTTACTAAGTAATATGTCATTCTTTAATTCTTTGCCTAAGACTGATGGAACATATTGTAGTTTTGAACTATGAGTAACAGCTTCTTTAAGACTCGTTTAATGAGCTCAGAAGCAAAGTGTTACTTCTCTAAAAATTCTTCTGTTTAGATATCCATACACAAAATTCATTTAAATATAAATCTCTCTTATTTGATTTACATTTTTTTATTGAACTGTGGTTAATATTAAATGAAAACATAAACACGAGAAAATTAAGAATGCATATTTATAATTTAGTATTAATTACAAACATATAACTTGGTATATTAAATATGTGTAGTTAGCATGAAATGACATTAAAAATTAAAAAAAAACCTATACTTGTTTGCCATACCATTTTGTTTCTGCATTTGAAGTTGTTTCTGTTCATGAAGAGCAATGGTTTAGTCTTCGTACGACAATAAATTTCTGCTAAAGATTTCCTTTGAGTGATACTAAGGTAAGCTTTCGAAATAGAAAAGCATGTGAAGATGTATTGCTTCGGAAAAAAAAAAAAAAAAGAAAAGATTGGTAGCAGAAAAATTCATAAACGGATAACTAAGGCTAACCTCATTAAATTGCCACTGATTTTCTCCCTCCTTTCTGCATGCCTTCGTGGTGTAACGGTAGCGCACTCGGCGCGTCTTCGAGAGGTTCAGTTTCAAGTCCCGAGGAGGGCACTGCTCATTTTTCGCTTCCCCAGTTTCAAAACAGACTAATGTCTCTACAGTGGCGCCCGGACTAAAAGGTGGTGATGAGGATTTTTCACCACCAGGATTTAGAGAATGAGTCCCTTAACCCCCTGGCGCTCTTTAAATGTGTCCCTTGCTTTCGTGGTGTAACGGTAGCACACTCGGCGCGTATTCGGGAGGTCAAGCTTCGAGTTCCGGCGAAGGCATTGCTCATTTTTTATGTCTCCTGCTTCGAAATAACCTAATAACTTTACACTGTTTACAATAAAATTTAAAAAAAATAACTTCAAATGAAAATCTAAGATTGTTTACTAATTTGAGGATTTCTTTCAAACGCTAATATTCTGGAACGTCCTTCGTTTTAGCAGGGGCTTTTATAAAAATACAACTAAAAATCGCCTTTCAAGATATTAGAAGCAATAACTAATTCTTGAAGAAAATGAAAGAGATTTCAAGTCCTTTTCATAATTTTTTGTAACATTTGAACTATTAAAGAGGGAATAAAAAGAATGCTGTTAAATTCCTCTATGATAAGATCGTGAACTGATAAACACTTTCAAAAACTTTTATGAGGCTTCGTTACATTAATTTACCAGTTATTTTATGTTTTGGATTTTTCCTGTGATTTTTAACTTACGTTTTCCAGGCAGAATTTCGCGTGTATTTAAGGTGGGGATTCTAGATTGTAAGGCAGAGCGTGATCTGCCTCTCGAGGCCGTGTTGTTTGGATTGCCCGATAAGATAAGATTTGTCGTCCCCGGTCTTGCATTCGTATTGCCGATAGTTGATATCCACGCCGGTCACGTTTTGAGTCAACTTCGCGTTAATTAGTTTGTGTAATCATCGGCTATAAATTCGCTGCCAGTCTATCTAAAGTTCAATTACAGTTTCTGAACCCCAAAAAAGATATCCAAGCTTTATACTTTTTTTGTTTAATGAAACTATTGCGTCATATAACATAACAACAAAAAAATCTGATGTGTACACCACATGACTTCCTTGTACGGAATATTAAATTATAAGCATTTTTTCCTGCATTTCACTTAAACGTATTTCCTGGAATTTCATTAGAGATATATTTCTTGTTCAATTCATTCAGTTCTCACCTCGCGATAAGACAAAAATACAAAAAAACCTCAAAATATCTTTATTAAAAATTGAAAAATATAGAACATAAATACAGTTAAAGCAACTTAAAGAACAATTTTTACAATTAAAATTAGAGTTTCTACGCAAAAACAAGCAATTCGGCCAGCGGGCAAAAAGATAGAATTTTCGGTACACAAAACTGAAAGTTTACTTTTAGTCTCACTCTGCAAAAAGACATTGAAGTGCAGAAACTGATTTAATTTCTTGTGGGCGCTATGCTTGCTGAGTCAATATATGGGATAATTTAATGACTTATATGATAATTCCAGACTAGACTAAGAATTATTTAATTCCTAATAGTAACAATAGACGTTATCTTTGTTGACGCGATACTTAGGTTCTCTAGATTGGCTACAAATCCACTATTCTGCTAAGTTTCAAATGTAAACAAATATGGCTGCTATGGTAAAGAAAAATTAAGCTCAGCCTTACTGAAACAACTTTCAAATTGCTGATAATTGTTCAACTATTGCATTCAGGTGAACTAAAGGCATAAAAACTTTAATCGGATGATACGAAAAACACAGTTCAATCATTGAATCCATTTTAAATCAGTTTTATAATTCGTTTGGGGAAAAAGAGTCCATTACGTACAGATTACGTATGTAATATCTGTCATTACGTACAGATGTTACGGGAAAACATCGTTAAATTGCATTCGACTGCTGTCAAAATGGATATTTTCATTGAAATATGGTACCCGAGAATATTCGTGATTACAATACTACCTTTACAAGGAAGTAAAAAGGCATTGTTTCGAACGGCTTCATTTTTATGCACAATTTCATAAACTTAAGTCGTTAAACAGCTTCCAGTAAGCTTGTATGTATTTTGTATTTCGGAAATACACAGGTACTGAAATAATAAGTTGAAGTAAAATAGCTTGGATAGAAAGATAGTAGTTTATGCCAAGTAGGTTACAGCTAACAGCCGAACTGCAACCTTGCATGCTGAATCTGGACCTGTAAATCTTTGTCTCTCACAATAACGTGAAGCATTTTCAGTCAATAAAGAATTATTGATAAATGCTTATTGTAATGTATTACTCTGCCATTTTAGGAACATTTCGATTTCGTTATTATTGGGATTTGTCAATTTACAAACAGTATCTTTAAAAATTGTATCTGGTTTCCTCTATTTCTCTCTATGTGTATATCTGTGTGTATATATACATTGTTATTAGATTGCCAAATAAGGTGCCAGGTCTCCAGAATAGTGTGACCACCTTCATCCGGTCATGAAAGTTTTTTTATCACTTGTTATAACTTGTTTATCACTTGTTTTTTATCACTTGTTAACTTATATTTTAAAATATTTTGCTTTCTTACTTTCTATTATCTTAATTAATGGAAGTTTACGACTAAGAGTATAAATTTACATTCCTTAAAATTATATTTACGTCATTAAAGAAGAAGAATGAAGATACTAAAATAAGTAAACAGGCACATTTAACTAACAGAAGTTGTTTAAATACAAGTCTTCATAAGCAAATACAAAGAGCCGTGCAACTCAATGGGTTAGTTGCCAGAAATGTAGACTAGGAATTCCTACATACAAAATGTTTAATAAACAGTATTTTACTTATATGTGAGATTATTATTTCTTGCAATACAAAATGCTATTTTATATAGCCTAAAAAAGATGCAATTTTACTACATATGCTTGTTTGTTGTTTATTTGATTTAATATGTCACAATACAAGAAGGCTATTTCACTAAAGAAAGGGATTCTTTTCCAAAAGAATTTCAAAGGAAAACAATAACTAGCCCGTATTTATGTCACTAAAATCTGTAAAATATTTCCATACTGCCCGCCCATCCAGAATTCCACCGCAGATAAAAGCAAAAATCTGTATTCAGCGGTCTTAGTCATTAGGTCTAGAGTTTACTGTCTCAGATATTCTACTATTGATCCTATCGCAATCCACTTACATAAAGATGATCATTTTCATGTTTCGCAGACTCTAGCTCAGCAACAGTTATGTAATAGAGTGCTGTAGCAGTTTCTGTGCCAAAGATTTGTAAGATATGAGCTCCTGATGAGGCATCTCGTTACCTGAAGGGAGACGCCAACTTTACAGAAAGTGTTGGGCTGTTTACTACTTTTAAACACCAGATGCCCCTTTCGTACGTTACCTGTCACCTGACATAGTGTATATAGAGAGGCGATACATGATGATACCTCTTTGGCGAATCTTCAGAGACATACATTTTAATAGATCACGTCTGGAGGAATGAGACACCAATACCTCAATTCATTTCATTTGAATTTCTGCAAATCACGCAGTGAAGAACAGTTATGTTTAGATAAACAAATACCTGAACAAAACCTCTCTTCATTTTCTCACCAACTAATACCAAAGCCCACATTTTTACACTGGACAAATAATTATGAACAAATAAAATTTGTTCCATTTTTTATATTTATAGCTGGAATAGAAGTTAGAATATTATTATGTACCAAATGGTATATATGTGTGTGAATAATGTAATATAAATGTTATATTATATATGTGAAACATGGAAAACTTACTGACGCAACTGGGTGCGTTGCCAGACCATACACCTCCCTCTTGGCAGTACAATGTGGATGGCCCATTCAAAGTGTACCCAGCTTGACAAGAAAAGGTGCATATTGATCCCATTGTGGCATCTGTACACGAACCTGACAGAGCTCCATTCTCTGGCCTGTATAGCGCAGGACAAGAAGCAGCTGAAAATGCAAGGAAATGAAATTTCTGATAAAATCTTTGTACAGAAGTGCAATTTTGAATTCGATTTTGAAGGGAAAGTAATACATAGAATCAAAAACTCCGTTTCAAGTATTATGCATGTCTTTCTCTACTTCTGAGCATTGATTTGCATGATGCAGAACTTTTAATGTTTCGGCTTGTTGATATACAATACAAAATAGAAAATTTACAAAAACAAATTGTGCTATGTCCCACTTTATGTTTCTAAAAACCCATGTATCTAAAATTTCTAAAATACTGACGTGTAAGAAACTCACCCATGCAGTAAGGTGGACGTCCAGACCATCTACCATCACTTCCGCAGACAAGACTGGATTGTCCTACTAGACGGTATCCGGAATCGCAATAGAAGTAACATGTCTGTCCACTCGCTCCTGGGCTGCATGTTCCTGATATGCTGCCGGATGCAGGTGCGGGAAGAGTAGGGCAAGAAACAGCTGAAAGTAATCTCTATAAATTTACTTGTGAGACACGTTATGTCTTAAGCTAAAGAGAATTAAGATATCATACATAATTTGACACGATGAACGTATTATATGATAGAAATGACTAATAATGCTTAACATCCTATATTTGTTATCGTAATTGAGATGAAATAATGCAAAATAGTGGTACAGTATATATATAAGTTATATATTAGAAATTGTTAATGAACATTTTGAGCTCCTAAGAATAAACTAATTTTAATCGGAATAACGCCGAACAAAAGCGTGCAGTGCTTAGAAACTCTATTGGAATTAGATTCAAATTCGTATAAGGATCAAATCTACATCCTTTGTAAAGAGTGCTCTTTATAAGGAGTGCTAAAGAGTGCTTAGCTCCACTATATTAAGCGTAGTAATCCTTTTCTGCTTCCTCAAGAAGAGAGAGAACAGTTACAAACTGCACTCCTGGCTTTCACTGCTTTTGGCGACATATTTTAAGATGTATTTCATCGATTTAAAAGAGTGGCAATGCTCAACACTGATATGCACGCGAAAGGTATTTGAAATAAGAGAGCGGTAACTCCCAATCCACATGCCATCAACTCAATCAAGGAAATCTCTCTGTATCCCGAAGTGAGGGAACGCCTGTACGCAATGATAAATAAAGGGTAAATTTAACCCTTCTTATCTTTGCTGTATTTTCTACACACGCACGAACATAGCTTGAGTAAGCTCCCTGTTCCTACTCAGGACTGCAGTTATGTTTGCAAAAACAATTAGAAGGAACAGAAGTCCTGACAAGCTAACAAAAGAAAAATGTTTTAATAAAAATATGTTTCGTCACTAAATGAGGAACAACGCCTTTTACGTTTTTGATTTGGCGATCGTTTTGGTAGTGTTAAAATGCCTCCAATCTTATCAGTTATCTTAGAAGCTACCTTTTATTTAATTGGAAACTTCTTTACATAAACTCATTAAAAGTGAAAAAGATTTTTTTCATGAAGAAGGAGTTTAGAAGCATATACAACAGGATCGAACCGAAATCTCTGGTATTAAATTTAATCAAAAATGTATAGTATTAAAGATAAATTTAAAGAATGACACAGAAAAGGATTTTCGCTTTAATATTCAATCATTTGAACTGTAATTTTTATGTAATGTATCAAAACTTCAGCATTCAAGGTAGAAATTTGGGAAGAATTCTAGTCATAAATAATAAAACAACAACTACAGAGAAATGGGGAATGATAATGTACCTGTACATATCGGAAGCGTGCCTGACCATTGACCATTAGCTTGGCAAACTAGTGTTCCACTTCCGCCAGTAAGCGTGTATCCAGACTGGCACGTGATGGTGCAGGTTTGTCCTGTAATTGCGTTACTGCATGTTTCTGATATAATACCTTGATCCACTGTAATAGCAGGACACCCTGATGTTGTACCTAAAAACAGGAATCAAAGCTTCAATTAAAAGTACCCCATAAAAAGAGTTTTCTCAGCTACAGAATACTATTAGTTAAGAGTTTAATAAACTAATGTGACTTAAACTATCAAAAGCATTGACAGCCTGAAATGTAAACACATTCTTTTATTTTCAGAAAAAAAAATATAATAGTAAAAAGGATCTACAAGCTTAAAAGGCAGGAATCTACAACAAAATCAGAAAATGGTTCGCAAATTAGTGTTGGAATTTGATTTAAATGCCTAAGTTTATGTATTCATTGTAATGCAATCCAAATTCTCAGAACAAGGCAGCGAGGCAACATACAGATTTAGCTTTAACCAGGATGCACCAAGAGGAGGCCTGTCACGTTACACATGTCTGGAACTGAAAGAGCCGATTTCCTGTCAAAGAAAGGATGACTATTCTACAAACCACTAATAACTACCAGACTTTCAGTTCAGCAAAGCTCCTGATTAAAATAGAATGTAAGAGGAGGTTTGCCTACTACCTATCAAAAAAAAAAGCTAAGGGAAAGGCCTGGTAGTTTCTCCATAGTTGAAAGCCAGTTATTCCAGATTTTCCTCCTCCTGTAGCTGTGACGTAATTTCATCTTTTGACCGGGCATGATTGTCTGAATGCCCATCTTTTAAAAATTCGAATTAAGGACTCTTCTTTCTGCACTCTTTGTAACTCTGGACAGTCCGTGAATAAAGACCCTATTGATGAATGCACTGCACTATTAGCTTTTATTTCTATCTTTCTTAAGTACTGGGAAGTAAGATCAAAGCTAAAGGCTTAGTAAGCAAATGTATAAATGAATAAATAAATATATTCACTGATGATAATCGTTTGCTTCTAATATAAATGAATGTTAAATTAAAGTTATTGAGATTCATATATAAGCTAATAACAAAAAAAAAGCTATTAAATCTTCCTTTTATCTGATTTTGAATGATAAAAAGGGAATTTATCTTTATACAAGATAAAATAAAAGCAAATACACGCTCATAAATGAGGGTAGAATGAAGAGGCATGTATATAATTTTAACATCCATCTGAAATTGGAATGTTAAAATAGATTTGTCAGTCACAATAATTATCTAATTAATTTGCTACTATAACTATATCTGTTTAATATTATAGAATATTTTAACGACATACATAAACAATGGGAAGATATTTAATTTTAAAGAATTAAAACAACTTTTTTGCTTATAATGTTTTTTCCTTCCTAATTATTTATTGCTATGCATTTTCTTACTCCAACCTTTCTTTTCAAAAATAAATTTTAGTTTAAGAAATGAAGACTGTGTTCTGGTTTATCAGAATCACATCGTGCTTTCTCTTTTGCATTTCATGTTTCTTCCTTTTCATTCTTCAGAACACAGGCATTAAACAGTGCCTTCTAAAACACTGTTTTTAAAAACATTTTATGAATGAGGATTTTAACTCTGACTGAACTGCAAAAGCAGAGTAACATGTAACATTTTAGTTTTAAATTGAGAATAAAGTTTTACAAGCTGTTCCATCTGTTCTCTCAGTTCTTTACACGTCTTCGAAAGTTCCAGAAGATTAAAATTAGTAAGAGAAGGCAAAGAAATTTCTGACTGATTGCTTCAGTTTAATTGTTTGAAATGAATTTATCTCTTTGAATTTAACTTGATGTTATGAATTTCTCTTCTTGAATTTAACTTTTATGAATTTATCTTCTTGGTAGTTATTTGCTGGATAGACAAATGTTTAATGTTTCGCTTTTTTAACTTTAGGAGTATCATCCTTTATGAAAAATAATGAATCGGAGAAAAATAAGCAAATAAAATAAAACCCTGCCTTTGGTTATGCCTTTAATTCTTATTTGTTTTCCCACTTAATCCTAGCCATTGTGAGCTAATCTATGCCTTAAAATACACTAATAGCCATTGAACTGTATAAATGAAAATTTTGGTGAAAATGTTGCTAAAATCAACAGAATCGGGATTTCTCTTGCAGTTTAGTCTGTCTAATGAGGTCAAGGTCAAAATACTTAAGGGTTTATCATTTTGCCAGAAAGAACGTTTCTTAGCAAGGTATCGAATGCGAGTCTTTTTATTTCAATAATAATTAACTCTTAGAAAACCGAAGATTACGCTAAACTATATACTTAAAATACCTAAACCTCTGTCCCCTTCCATTACCCGACCTGTCCGTTTCCTTCACTCTCTGTCCATTCATGCAAAAAGAGGTGTGAAGATTTCAAATGACATGCTTTCTACTTCCTAACAAAGAAGCTTCCATTAGTCTTTTAGCAGAAGTTTTCTGCAATAAAGTGATACAAAGCATTTAAGGAAATTGCACCTGTTTTTGAGGGAAGAAAACAACATTACTTTCTCAGCAGTCTCGGGAGGTTACGGTCGTTTGAAAAAAAGGCTGTCTCAGGCGTTTTGGCCTTCAAAGGTTTAGTAAACTGTTTCTTCATTTAAAATGCCTCGATTGTTTATGATGTGAAAACAGAAAAAAATACATAATGTTGTAAATAAGAGCCTTCATAACAATGTCAGTAAAACTTTACCAAATGTAAGACGAAAATTTCGAATCCTAAATACTAGGTGCTTCATAACATCTGAGCTCTGTGTTGTATGATTTTTGATTTTGTAAAAGTTATATAGTAACAGAACAAAAAATGTTGAATCCTCTCCCTATATGCGCAGACGACAGAGCTTAATCATTTGAAGGGAAGCAGTTTGATCTCTCACGACTTTTGTTCTTAACAGACTATTCAAAAGTGAATATATCGTGGTTCACTAATGTGTGAACTGATGCGCTTGTAAAACGTTACTATGTCTTTATGAACTCTTTTTCATATAATTAAAGCAGATAGTGTTTCATTCAGACACTACCGGTAACTTTTGCACTCAGAGGTAATAGCAGATTTACCAATATAAACACAGAACCAATGAAGAGTTGCCAAAATGTAGTTGATAAAAAACAAATATGCTTATTGGGCTTTTGCTAAGGAAAATGAAATTGTTTCCTGCCAAGAGTTGAGTGTGCCACTAAAATTTATTATGCTTTTATCAGTATTGTATCTGTATAAGAGAGTATTTCAATTCGTGATGGTGTGTATGCAAAATAAGCTAAGTGTCATACATTAAAATATGTTTACATTTTAAATTAATATAAAAGTAATAGGAAATATTACTAATACATTCTTTAAATACATTATTTAAATTGCTTTGTGACATTTTATATATTTTTATCGAAAGTATGCTTTCTTACTAGATTAAAAACTTCCTTAGTGTTTTTTTAGATAGACAGTTAGTTACACTGTTTATCATAAATTAGGAAAAATCACGATTACTGAAAAAATTGCATGTAGAATTTTATGAAACTTAGCCACAATATACACATATAGTAAGGTATAAAATAACGTAAAAAGAAATTACCAGACAATTATGGTAGTATAAAAATTAGCACATGTATAAAATGAACAAATCGAAGGTGTCTGTTTGCTATAGGAGCAGTACCTTCAATATGGAATATGATCGCTCCTAGAAGCAATATACCACAAAAAGTGATGTGTGATGCTTTCAATTATGCGGTCTGTCACTTCCATAGGAAGGGAGAGCCATTGCAAAGCAGTTGCAAGCGCGGCAAGGGTCTGAGGGGGCGGACTGAGAGTTAGATGTCTCCTTAAAGCATCCCAAACGTGCTCTATAGGATTCAAGCCCAGGGATCGAGCTGGCCACTCCATGCGTATAATTCTTTCCTGTTGAAGATAATCATCTACTATGCGAGATCTGTATGGTCTTGCGTTGTCGTCCTGTAACAGGAAAGCATCACCTATTGCCTCGGCATCCTTGATGCACATAAACATTAAGGATGTCATCTCTATAAACCTCAGCATTCACGGTTCCCCTTGGAAAGACATGGAGGTCTGTGCGTCCACCCAAAGAGATGCCACCCCAAACACAGACACTGCCTCTTGCGTAAGCGTCTCTTTCACGGATGTTTGACGTATGATAACGGGTTCCAGGTTCTCTCCATATCAAATAACGCCTATTATCGCTTTCTAGACTAAACCTGGACACATCCGTAAAGAGAACATCCCTTCATTGATCAGGCATCCAGTAGACATGTTGTCGTGTCCGCTGCAAACGGTCCCTCCTATGGCGTGACGTGAGCGGCACGCAGATGGCTGGTCGCCTCGCATACAGACCACCTTCGTGAAGCCTTCTACGCACAGTTGACGTTGACACCAACCTTCTGGTGGCTGCAGCAAGGAAGGATCTAAGAAGAGTCGAAGTAGCGGTTCTATTCCTGCGTGCAGATAATGTCAAATATCGGTCATCGGCGCTCATCCTAGCAGTTGGCCGTCCTTGGCTGAACCTCGTACATGCCGGATCTGTGGTTTGAAATTGCCTCCAAAGTCTATGAACCGCAGAATTCACATTTAGCCATCTGTTTGACTTTGTCCTGCCTCTATTCTCCCAGTGGCTCTCCATCGTAGTTTTACGGGCAAATGCTGCCCGCAGATCTACGTAGAACAACTCTATTCTCCCAGTGGCTCTTCATCGTAGTTCTACGGGCAAATGATGCCAGGAGGTCATTGTTACGAATTGCCTATCTCAGATTTCTGATGTCACTATCACAGGGAAATATATTTGCTTGCTCTCAAACATGGACTTTTATTCTCCACGCAGATGACGTATTCCGAGTGTAGCGCCACTAATTTACATATCGCAGTTTTACTCAGCTACTCTTACTGGGCAACATGTTCAAATTTTTACGGTTTGGCTTATTTTTGAGGAAGTTATCGCTATTTTTGTGATTTTTCCTTAATTTATGATAACCAGTGTATTATTTAAAAAGATATTTACTACTAAGAGAGTTTAGAAAATAGTTCCAGGTGTATTTAGCAGTGTAAATACCTGTTAGATTCTAAAAGTTTCTTAAAGATTTCTCAGTTTTTAATCAGTGTTGCTATACTTGTTCAAGAAGTTGCTCATAACCTTAATAGTAGGAAACTGTTAAGATTTAAGAATTGTTTTCTAGAAAAGAAATTTTTGGTAGAATTATATTTTATGAGAATAAGATTTTTTGATGTCCGTTAGAGGAGAAGCTAAATGAAAATGAACGTTAGCTAAATGAAATTTGAAAGCTCTACTTTCTTAAAGTTCAGTGATAAGAAATTGATCCAAATTTCTTACGATTATGCAGGAAATTTATACTAAAGGTAATACTTATGTTCCTGTATTTTATTGAGTTACTCTATTTATTATAAGATATAGTACTTGAAACTCTATATGTCGGCATTATTGTGGTCTGATTTTATGAATAATCATACCTCCTTTAACAGTAATAAATTGTATATTTTGTATGAGCTTGATTCGTGTAATTTTGTAACACATTCCTTTCTACGGCCATTTCAATACAATGTTAGAAAAGGTCCATATAAAAGCTGTTTATGCTGCTAATGGTTTATTTTCTTTGGTCACACATATCATTAACACATGTTCCTAAAAACCAGCAGAAAGGCTAAAAACATTATGATGTTGCTGTTGTGACTCATCTCAATTGCCTGACAATAACATCAGAATAAACCCACGAAATTCATTGTGGCAAGGAGTGCAAGATTGTGCTTGTTGTTGGCAACAGTTTTGAGAACCATATATGTGGCAGTACGATTTGGGGGCGAGTTCGAAGGTCTCCTACCCCTCTTCCACTACCAGCAACGTCTCGAGAGGAGTTTCGGTTCGCCACATATTAGAGTGCCCCATGCGGCACAGACACTGTGCATTTACAAATTTCCATGCCTTCTCCGGGATTCGAACCCGAGCCCTTTGTCACGGAATGCAGCATCGCCAACCACTATCCCGGTTTGGCGCAGTAAAACATTATAAAAACCATATATTCCTGTAAATATATCTTAATATTAATTAATTATTCTTTAATTCAAAACTGCTGAAAGTAAATGATAGACTTTGCTTCTTGGTTTAATTTTATTCTTTCTATACAATACAACAGGAGTTTAAGCTCGTGAAAAAGTTCTGAAATGCTCTTTTTCAGTTCTTAACAAAATTCTGTTAAAATGTCTACGGCATCAACATCGTGACTAAAATTACACATGAGAAAATTTGTTCCTTATCCCAAATTTCGATATATTTTCCCATTTCTTGGAAATATGTCCATCAACGAGTAGATTGGTAAAGTAATAGGAACGAAGGTGGCTTTCGTTACTTAGATTGGCTGTGCTTAAAATATTTTTAATACGGTTAGCAAACATCTCACTTCTTCTTGCGGAGATTTTCAGAGAAAGTATGCAAATAATGTAGTTTAATTAAATGCAATAAATAATTAACTGTCGTTTCCCGGTATTTTGTAGTTCCTTCAATCTCATTTCGGACATATTTCGAAAATCAGTTTCTTGAAATTAGTTCTTTCTTCGCGAATACTTACCAATACACTGAGGCAAATCGTTTGACCATACCCCATTCGCCTGGCAGATCAAAACACGGGTTTCTGTTGGCCTGAATCCACTGATGCATACTAACTGACAAGTATCTCCAACAGCTGCAGCAGTACAGCTTCCTACTAGCCTTCCACCGTCGGGAGCAACCAAAGTTGGACATATATTTGCTACTTGATTCCCAGTACCTAAATTGGCATACAAAAGAATAACATGAAAACTTAAGTTATAAGAAACGAGATTTCCTTCCTAGTGAAATTGTGTTTATGCGTTACATTTAGAAATGACATCTTTAATGGCACACTTTGCACAAAAATAACGGGGAGTATCTCTAGTTCTATATCTCCCGTTCTTCTGACCCGATTGACGAATTTTAACTTGCGTTTTCCATGTCTTGAAAACGCGACATAGAGCATATGTTATATTTATATATAGCATTTTTCTAACACAGTCATTTTGACACAAAACCGAATCTTTTTCTGAAATAGTATGCTGATTTTTTTTCACATACTTCAATTCTATGACTCAAATTGTGCCCAAATATAATCTTTTGTAAAATTTTGTAACTTACCTAGAAATTTTAACATTTGTCTTGGCACACACTTTTAAGTTTGCGCCAAGAAATGGCGAAATTCACTTGGCGAAATTCTTAATTTGTAATAAACTGTTTTCGTTTCCCCTTTTTCACTCTGCACGACGGCAAAAAGAGGTGCATCGTTCATTCTTTCAAATTTTAACAAAGCGCTTGAAGCACATTTGACATTATTATCGCTCATAACAAATATGCGAAATTTCAAAACTCACCAATATATAAACTTAAGTATATCTTGGAAAATTTTGAATAAACTCTAATTTTTTGCAGGTGCGCCCAGACATACATCTACATTAAGGCTACCATAAACATTTTATCACTTATAACTCAAAAATATTTTCCAAAAATTTATAAAAAATACAAATTAAAAAAATAAAGCAAATATCTGCGAATTTTATTTAGGATTGGGTTTAAATTTTAAATTGTGAAAAAAAAAAAGAATAAGTATGTTTAATAAAAGAATCTAATGTGTACACCACATGACTTTTTTTGTACAGAATATTAAATTATACTCATTTTTTGCTGCCTTTCATTTAACCTTATTTCCTTGAATTTCATTAGAGATATATTTCTCATTCAATTAATTCTGTTCTCAGTTTGCGGCAAGGCAAAAATACATAAAACCTCAAAATATCTTCATTAATAATTGAAAAATATAAAAAAAATAAAACACAGTTAAAAAAATAACAAAAGCAATTTTTACAACCAAAATTAGAGTTTCTACGCAAAAGCAAGCAATTCGGCCAGCAGGCAACAAGGCAGATTTTTCAGTGCATAGAAAGGTAAGTTTAATTTTGGTCCCACTCGGTAAAAAGACACTGAAGGTGCAAAAACTGAATTCACTATTCTAGGTTTCAAATGTAAACAAATATGGCTGCTATGGTAAAATAAAATTAGGCTTAGCCGCACTTAAACAACTTTTAAATTATTGATAATTCTACAATTATTGCGTTCAGATTAACTAAAGGCATAAAAACGTAACCGCAACAACATAGTTCAGATATCTTTAAAGCAAAAAATGTGCAATTTACCAACATATAAGAATAAAAAAATTGAGCTCACTGAGCCGAGAAACAGAGTCGGTATATATATATATATATATACTTTTCGTATGGACGATTGCAAGCAAAAAGGTGGGTGCACAACTACCTACTATAGTAGTTTTATATGCAAAACTTCAATGTTCTGAGGCTACTCGTTTTTGAATTATGCGAAATACATGCATACATACGTACATACGTACAGACGGCACTAAACAATCTCTTCTGAATCCATTTTAAATCAGTTTCACATTTCGTTTGGAGAAAAAAAATCCTTTATTCTCTCCATACGTACAGATGTACAGATGTCAGAACACCGTTAAACTGCATTCGATAACTGTCAAAATGGATATTTTTTTAAACAATACAATATATACAATGCTTCCCTAAAGGAATGCTTCCTATTGGAAGCATTGTAATTGCGAAAAATTCCGGGTACTTCGTACAAGGAAGTAAAAAGTCATATTAATAAATATATGCCAAATTCAATTAGCAGTAAGGGATAAAATTTTGAGAACTAATTTTTTAAAAACTACTTTTGCAATTTTTACAAAACTTCGCCCTTCGGCTTAATTTGAATCGTAAAACCGAAATATGAAAAAATCTCGATATATTAAAAGTCCGATTTTGGGTCTGAATACTTGTATTAGATAAATATTGTATATAAATCTAATATATCCTAAGTCGCGCTTTCGAGACATGAAAACAGCAAGTTAAATTTCGTCAATCAACGCACTGGAACGGGAAATGGTGAACTGTCCTTTTTTTTTTGTGTGTGTGTGTGTGTGTGTGTGTGTATGTTTAACGTTAAGATATAAGTATTTTAAATATGATATGAAAAATAATAAGAAACTCTGCTGCTATTTTCTACACAGAAATATTTCTTAATTACGAAAGGTATTAAATGCAAGTTGAAGGCATTTTTATTTTTTATTTTTATTTTATTTTATTTATTTATTAATTTTTTTTACAATGGGTGTATGTATTATTATTGTTAACACTTATTACTTTCACAAAAAATAGCAAGTGAAGTCTGAAAGCTTTGGATGTATTATAAAGTCTTTTTTTCATTTGCACACCCATGCACGTTTTAGCAGTAGTTTCGAGAGCAATTAGGTTAGCTCTTCTTTGAGCTAAAAATACTTAATAGGAGCATATCTTTAGAATTTCTGATAGAAAGGTTCGCATTGGAGATGAAAGTGTTTTATTCCGTATAGTGTTGCCATTGCTTGCTTTGAAATCGCTGAGTTTATTAATAAGAAATCCGTTAAAGTCTTACAAAATATGACATAAATAATAAAATAAATTCGAAATTCAAAATTTGGACTTTCATTTACCCAATTTCGGGTGGAGGACTAGGTTTTTCAAAATTTGATAGCTCTAGGCACCATTGATCTTTCACAATGCGAGAAACGTATACATGCGTTCATGCAGATTTTTCGTTATTTAATTTCTTTAAATATTAATTAATTTAATACAGGCCGATAATAACTGGTGACAGCAATTTGAATAGGAATTTAACGCTGTAGTGACCCGACACAAAAGACCGCTTCGAGACTTACAGCTCTTCTGAGCAAACACTTCTTTGGGTTAAAAATTAACAAAAATTTTGTACTTTCTGTATGCGATTTATTTCGATTTTTCATTTGCAATTTTTTATTTACAAACATATCTATCACTGGATCATTAGCATATATATTAATTGGTTCACACAAAATTGTTCCTCACTTTCATTTTCAACACCTTTACATTAAAATATATCTCTCATTTCATAGCCTATGGTAATTTTTTTAAGACCCGTTTGTTACATGCTGATAATTTTAAAATTTTTTAAATATAGCTTTTACACTAACTTTCATAATTTTACCCGGCCTCCTATGATATTAATATATCTTATAGCAATCTTTGCAGATATGAAGGATATGGCAGAAACTGGAAAGTTAGAACTTAACGAACATAACGAACTAACGATGGTCTTCTTAATAAAAAAAAATCAAACTTTACAAAGATCATTCTACACATTTTGTTATTGCATTGCAGATCAAATGTCACTAAATAATGAAAGAAATAAGAGTAGCTAGTGGTAAAGCTTTAGCTCAAATTTTGTAAATGCATGCAAAATTATTACATTATAACTTATTTCACTCGCCTTTTTTCCCCCCGGGGGTCGACGTAGAGAACTCTGCGAAGCTACTGGCAGCTACTACCTAGGCAGTCTCGACCACGGGGTATACAAATTACGAACGTAGTGGTTCTGGGTTCACTTACTGGACGGATCAGGGGCCGGCATGTCTTAGAGCAAAGTGGTGTGGTGCTAGTAGCCCGAGGGTGGCGCTCCGTGTATCCTGGATAACATCTAACTTGGTATGAATTCTATTTGGACGGGAAACATTTTGTTTGCTGTGCGACATTTGTTCGTGATACGACTCGAGTTCGATGAGCCAAGACTGCGTCCACTACACTTGTTCATCTCTTTCGAGATAATGCTACGACTGACCATGCGCATCAGCACGCTTATTACTACTATGCAATAAATATCCCGCGCTATAACTCTGAATTTTGAAGTAATTTTGTGTTTTTCCAAAAAAAAAAAAATGCTTTCTAAATTTGTTAACAATGAGTCTTGAGAAAGTTAAAGAGAAGAATAAGCTATAAAGAAAACTGTTAAAATCGCCATGGAAGTGAAAAAAGAGATTATAGAAAAATATGAAGATGGAAAGGGTATCTGGGATTTGGCAGATTGCATATCGTATGCCGAGTACGATGATGTCTACAGTTGTGAATGCCAAAGACATGCTAAGTTATATATTAATCGTTAAATTACATGTTAATTATAATTAATCACAATTATAATCTACAATTCTGAATGCCAAAGACATATTAAATCGGCTAACGCTGAGAAGGGGCTGAAATCGATAAGAAAACAAAGACCACAAACATTAGAGCAAAATTATTTATGTTATAGTACCATGTGAAGTTGGAGTAATGCCCAGTGGAAACTGGCTCCAGCACTTCTTAGTTTTTGAAATAAAATTATTAATTCATAATTTTATTCAGAGTGCACCTGAGCCCTAAGTAAAAGGTCACTTCTTTATGAGAGTTAACCGCAATGTTATAATAATATCAAAAGGACTTTTCTAATAAGAAAGGATTAATTATTTTTCCATTTTTTCTTATTGGAGGGAAAGATGAGCCTGAATTCAGAAGTTAGAATCTATTTTTAAGGCACTCAGAATTTAAAGTTCTTTTGGTGTATCTTCAGTTTGGTATATTTCCAAGGATTGCGAACTGATTAATGACGTCTACCGAGATATCACTAATAAATTTCGATGCCATGATGTTTTGAAAATAACGCAATGCATTTCAGTTCAGTGCAAAAGTTGCTTCAGTATATTGAACAGGAGCGTATAAATAATATAACTTCGAACACAACGTAAACCAACTTGACGTATAGTTTACATTTTATGAGATCCCAGTGTAATAAAAATCGAATTCATCAAATTTTCTTCATGTCAAAATGACGTTTTTTCTCCCCCCAAGTTGCATGAATAACGTAAAATTTGTGCAGTAAGAATGACGTATTTAAAACGCTTGCAGAAATTATTAAAATGGACATACTTAACTGCTACAATTCATTTACAAGGGTAGGGGGAAGTGTTAACAGGTGTTTCAAAGGTTATTAATGGCGGCTCATCTGTAGTCTGAGATGAAATGACTTTTTATGAATTGTCGTTAATTAGACATGAATTATGGCGTTTGAATAACACAATGAAGTGTTCAAAATTTGATGGCTATAGGAAATTTATCTGCATACATGCAAAATTATATTTAATTAGAATAAATATGAAAGGTGAACTTCACAAAATACACAGAAAAATGCATCTACCTCTTTCGTCTAGTGCTGCCATCTACTGTCAGAAATGAAAAATACAAAATTTAAAATGAGGCATTTACTTATGGTATAATTTATTGTGTAAAAAAAGTCAAAGCTAAAAAATCATATGTTAAGTCTTTTATAATTTTTATTAGTTAATAGCTAACTACAGGTTTCTGATGCCTCCTAGTTAAACTCTATAGGTATTTCAGTTAAATTTGCGGAATTAATAAATTTCGGAATCAAGTTCACCCTTATAGTTAGCACAAGACAGTTGCAGTTGCATAATGTTTTTACCTTCTTCAGACATGCATCTAATATTATGACGTAATTGATTATCAGTGTTTAGTAATTCAGTACTTGTTATTAATCATTTATCTAATGTTTAATTGAATTGTTTCTTCAACAAACTGTAAACGGTAACAATTTTTAGGTATAAAGCATATTGAATCCCAGCACATATAAAAGAATTACTAGTAAGCATTCTATGAATTAAAATTTAAACAAACAGTAAACGCTTTTCCTATACTATATGTTACTAAATATGAAATAGGATACTTTCCGCAAAATTATTTTTAACCTGTCCTTTACCCCCAAAAGCTATCTATCAAAATCCTGCAACTTCCTTTCAGAATTTTAAATATCTTAAAAAGTCTCAGTGAAATTATTTAGGATTACCTATTTCCAGTTCTTCCGTTATTAATAATTATTAATTAACTATTACTTCTAATGTTGTAATAACGATATCAGTGCAACATACTTGAATCACAAAGTACTCTAATAAACGTATGAATGGAATTTAAGAGGGAGAAGGTGGTTCTACACTTTCTCTATCTTTATTTATTTGTTATCCTTGTCAGTTTATATAAATGTAAAACGACTTACGGCGGCAGGTCGGTATCTGATCACTCCAGTCTCCAGATGGTGAACACGTGACTATGGAGGACCCCACTAACATATACGCATCGTCACAAGTCACTCTGCACACCGTGAGTCCCCCTTCTTCAGCACAGCGTACATACCCATTTCGAATGACAAGACTTTCGCACATAGCAGCTACGAATAAAAACATTTATTACTTTTTTAACATTACTTTTGAAATGGTTTTAATTTTTACTACGTTCTATTATTGCAAAAAAGAACTAAAAGTTAAAAGAATTTGAATTGCAAATTCGAAGTAGCAATACTTCGTTTCGAATAGCTCAGTAAAGGCTTTTTATAAAATGCAACTATTCAATTATTCATTTCTGAGCATAAGTTTAAAAAAAATTTAAATTTTCAAATAAAAGTGTATATTTTACCTTTATTGATGGGTATTCATGACTTAAAAAATTATACATTTACACAGTAACAGATATCTAAATTGCCAAACAAATGATAATACATTTTTAATTTAGTTTAAAATGAATGAAATCAGATTGTTAAAAAAGGCTTGAAACTTAATTTTTGCTTTATATGAGGTACACATCATATATGATTAACATACGGTAAATTTATAATTTGCAAATGAAATCTTAATGATAAATCCTTTTTGTAACTATGTGTCATAATGCATTAACGATATACGTTTAAAACAGTATTTCTTATTTTAGTATTCCTCAAAGACGTTCAATAAAGTAACATCAAACTAAGAGATACGTTTATGATATTACACTTTTATAATGTGTCTAAAAAATGTAATGAGATTGGAAGCGTATAGTTCGATATGGCAACGTTGTGGACTTCCTGTTTGACGGGAAGGATCAGAGAACATTCGACGAACTGCCAGTATGAGTTTGAACTGCGTGGAGTCATGTAATTTTGCATTGGGTTTGTTTTCCCCGTAAGCCATTTTGTTCCCTCTAGTATGTTCTGAATACGCAAGTTTTCAATTTCGAGCAGCGTTTTGCTATCACATATTTCTTCAGACTTGAACACAATGCAACAAACACTTTTGCAAATCTTCAGACCTATGGACACAATGCTTTTCCAATGACCTCGGATTTTAGGTGGTTTAAGACATTTTCATAAGGAAGGGAATAATTTGAGGACAGATTTTGCGGAAGAAGGGCTGGAACTGCAAAAGCTGACGAAAATGCTGGCAGGATCCGGGATCTTAATTTGACAGACAGAATGATCGGAAAAAAGTTGAATTTCAATAGCATTAATAGCATCACATTTTGACATATGAATTGGGGATGAAGAAAATCTGTGTGAAATCTGGTCCGAAAAACCTTTTGTAGGAGCAAAAGAACAACATGAAGAACAAGCGCTCTGATTTTTTGGAGCGGATTGAAAACGATGCTCAATTTCTGGAAAGTGTTATTACTGATGGCAAGTCTTGTGTACGAACCCAGAAAGAAGTCGAAGATGATGCCTTTTCGATGGCCAGGTATTTATCCACAAAGAGGTTGTGTCTTCTAGCCAAACGTTTAACCAAACATTTTACGCGAAATTCTTGAAAGACGTTTAAAGGGTCATGCTTCTAAGATAAGATTCAAGATCAACTAGGTGGAACTACATCCCGGCAGTTCGTCTTGTCACACTGCATTTTTAATCGCGAGTTCTTTGTCGAAGTAAAATAAATCTGTAACTCTTCAATCCTCTTATTCTCCAGATCTGAGTTTATGTGATCTTTTTTCTGGTTCAAAGATTAAAAGAACGTAATTTTGAGACACTGGGAAACTCTGAAACGGCCTTTATCGATTAGAAGAAGGCAATTTCAGTACCCGAGTTCTAGCACTTCTGTGAAGAGCGGAAAAAAAAAGATCACAAAAATTCAGTCTCATTACTTTATTTACACCTCGTACGTTCAACATAATTCGCTATCTATTTAATATGTTTTAATTTACTACAGACTCATACATTATATTATTACTTTACATTTGAATTGCAAAAATATGCATTACCGCAGAAAATTTAAAGCAATTACTGAATGTTTCATGCAACAGAATACAAATAATGTGTGCTTCCTCTAACAGCAATTTTAATTAGCATTTTATTAATTAAACTGGGTGACGAATATACAATATAAATTTAAGCAAAAATGCAAACATAGCATGGCGTAGATTCTGAATTAATCATTAACGATTTCGAAGACGATTAGATAGTTTACCTTCTTCAGGAGCGAACACATTTCTGCTAAACAAAGAACATATTAAATAATACGGACAGTTACGTAAATAATATTTATATTTGTTATTAAATAACGCAACATATTATTTACCATTTTTGTGTCAAAATTGTTGGGCCAACTTTATGCAGTTTTTTACAGTTATTTTAGTTTTCAAAAATAAGGTAGAGCTATTTTTAATCTAAAATATAGTTTTCATCATTCTCTGCTAGTTTCTGATCAATTATGATGAGATTTTGTACCACCAGGGCTTGCAGAACGTCTTCGTAGAGCAATGCAGACCTTTTAGTACGAAGCTCCTCTTCTAGGCTTAATTCCTTAGTTCTCGGCTAGGAATTTTTGAAATCTCCACTGTCACAGGCTTTCATTTACTGTCCGATCTCCATATAAAGCATTAATATTACTATTAATAATTGTTTAGTTGAGCTCTTAAAGAAAATATGCCGAATATGCTACTTTGTCACTTCCATTACAATTTAAAAAAAATAACTGTTAACATCTAAATACACTCTTGAAAATTCGCACTAAGATTAAGAGCAGGGAGAAATTACTGACTGCTTTTTTTTATGGAAGCTGATGTTGGTGTTTATATCGTCCCCATCCGACTTTTAGTTCATGCAACTGAAAAAAAAAACGCATTATTTACGAGATAAGATATAAAATTTCTCATCCCTCGAAAACACCTTTCGTGTTCTTCCATTAATTTCTTCGATTTATTTTCTGAATATAAAGTAGAATTTCATAAAGAAATATTCTAAAACAATGTTGTTGAATCAATATTTGTAAATGAAGTCTTAAGCGAGTTCCGATTTCAAAGTAATTCTGAAATTTGACAGCTCGTAATCTCTTCTGGAAAAAAAGGATGTTTCTATGTGTTTGTTTACTTTCAGGTTTCACTCTCAGTTTCTTTTTATACTTTCTACACTGGTGAAATAAATTAAGAGAATTTTCATATTTGATCTACGATCTCCAGAACTACTGGACAAATTTTAATAAAATTTGGTGTAAACATAGATTGATAGGATACAGACAAATATACACTCAACAGTTATAACAGACACACATGTTCGTGTTTAAAACTCACGGGAGTCTTAAGGTTTGAAACAGCGGTTTCAGAAGACACAAAATAAATGGTGTTAATAGAGGGTATGGTCCCCCCTCACAGCCATACAGGCCTCGCAGCGGGATGTCATACTGGAAATAAGGCAGTTTATCAGTACCTGTGGCAACTCGTTCCATTCATTCAGCAACGCTGTTTTCAGTTCCTGGATGGTTCTCTCATGGGGGGTTGCGCGTTGCAATTGCCCTCCCCAGAGCATCCCATACATGCTCTATAGGGTTGAGGTCTGGAGACCTGGCCGGCCAATCCATCCGGTGAATATACTGACTGTCGAGAAATTCGTCGACCAGAAGAGCTCTATGTGGCCTCGCGTTGTTTAAGTAAGATGAATTTGGGGCCCACTGCACCCCAGAAAAGGCGAACATAGGGCTCCAAGACCTCATCCCTATATCTCACACCAGTCCCATAACCTCTATCAAAGACGCGTAGAGGTGTGCGGCCATCCAACATGATGCCTGCCCACACCATTACATCGCCATCGCCATAATTGTTGATTTCGCGGACATTGGAGGTTAGGTAGCGGGTCCCTGGCTGTCTCCATATGAAAGTGCGGCGAGAATCGGTGTTTAAGCTAAAACGGGACACGTCGGTGTACAGAACGATCGCCCATTGCTCCGTACTCCAATCACTATGCTGCCTTCACCATGCTAACCGGACTGTGCTGTCCGTAGACGTGAGAGGGACGCAAATAGCCTGTTTTCTGACAAACAACCCTCTCTCATTCAGTCTTATGGAAACAGTCACTTGTTACACGGTTTCCTGTGGCATACAGGTCCCGAGAGAGCTGAGAAGCTGTAGCCTCTCTGTTACTCCTCGCTAAAATGGACAAATAGCGATCTTCTCTGGCCGTCGTGGCTCTTGGACGACCTTACCCAGGCTTTCTCTCGATGGATCCAGTATCCTGGAACTGTTTTAGGTTACAC
>KK120412.1:201840-221504 GCA_000611955.2 Stegodyphus mimosarum | reverse complement strand
CGCTAAATTAAACTCTCTGCATATCTGGACTTGCTATTGGCCTGCGTCTAGCCTCCCCACAATTCGCCACCTCATTCCATCATCTAAACATTGTTTTACTCATGTTTACTGTTCCGATGTGAATTTAACCGACTGCTGCAAGGTAACACCCAGAAATTCGCCGAGGTGGGGTGCTAGCGAACGCAATTCGTCTTATCTTCCACACGCTTATAAAGCCCGTTTTTCTGCTGGATCGGCCTACACACACGTATATGTAACCTTACAAGATTTGTATTTTATATCTAGAAGCAATGCTTTTTCCTTCAGTTGAGTTCTTTTCATGCCATTCGATAAAATATGCTAATTCTCTTAATTTATTTCACCAGTTTATTTTGTAATACTTTAAACAAGTATTTTAAATTTATTAATTACTCTTTGAAATCAGAAACCGTAAATTACGTAAATCGATATATAACTTTCTAAATCAGTAAATAAAATACCAAAATACGAAGGGAAAGCGGTAATTGTTTCTTATTTCTGTTACATTTATCGACTGTTATCAGTAACTGGTTATTGGTTTTAACCAACTTGCTCTAAGTATTAGAACTTAACAGGAACTTTTTACTGCATTCAATACTAGACCAGACAATATAAAAATATGCATAAAATATATATAAAATAGGAAAAAAATAAAGAAAATACAGTACTTTACTATCATACCAAAATTATTTTTTATTACTAATATGGGTAGGAGTTATAGATTTTACCACTAGTTCTCCTGCAGTAGGGAGGCAAAGCGTTCCACTGACCGCTTGTTAAGCAAGTCAGACGTGATTGTCCTTCCAAAGAATATCCCCGACTACAACGATACAGGCATGTTTGTCCTACAATTCCAGGATTACATTGTCCTTCCGTGTATCCATTATCCGGATCGTACAATGCAGGACACGAACCACCGCCGCAGTTTCGGCAGCCACAGTTGCCACATCCATCAAGCTCTGATAATGAAATAAAAATAATACTAATATACACTTAGAAACCTAAAATATAAGTCACTATATATAATACCATTAATTTTACGTATTTTAAACGTTTTTACGTTATTC
This sequence comes from Stegodyphus mimosarum, assembly GCA_000611955.2. Lineage (NCBI taxonomy): Eukaryota > Metazoa > Arthropoda > Arachnida > Araneae > Eresidae > Stegodyphus > Stegodyphus mimosarum. The sequence continues at coordinate 220,419 of KK120412.1, read as the reverse complement.
AAAATATGAGACAAATGCAACATATTTCTACTTGAATAAATACATTTTTTAGTAGTGCACATTTTACTAATATGGTAAAACATCATCACAAAGCTCGTCACAGGTAACTAATTTCTTTATATTTAACAAATTAATTTAGAAAGGGAACATTAGCTTTGTAATATCATGAGTACATACTTCTAAATATTTTTTAGAGTTATAAAATTTGTAAACGTCGATTGCGAGTACTTTTATATCCGTTTTATGAAACCACGCGTGTAGAAAGACCCTTATTAAAATGCCTTTTATAACAAATGACCTTACCATTAATGCAAGAGAGGCCCAGAAGGTTTGATAAAACTCAAACTTTATTTGAATTTAATTGAGTTTAAAAAAGACTTGATGAAAACAGGAGTACACGATTGTTGTTATTCTCTTCCAAATTGCCTACAAACCATATTATTCGGCATCAGCATATTATAACAACAACAATTATATTCTTCAACATTTGGTAAATAATTTCAATATCGATATGAACTGAAATATTTCTAATTAATAAGATGATATCCCATTTCATAATTTCTCTTACATTTTACAGTCCTTATGAAATAAATTAAAAATTACAATTTGGCGGGGAAGAATACAGGAATTTAAACTCAGTTCAAGACCTCTTTTTTGTTTCCACGCTACTGATGGATCTACCATATTTCAGTTAACACTTTAGGAAAATAATATTAATTAATATTTTATATTTCATTTTCAACTTATAAATGGCACATGGCTCTGAATTATGTAGCCAATTGGACTGCTGTATACTCACCACAAGCAGCAGTCTGACCACTCCATGTGCCGTCAGATCTACATAAGCGGACCCTGCTTCCAACAAGAACATAAGGATCGCGGCATTCGAAGACACATTCAGCTCCACTATATCGATCACAAGAACCAACAAATTGGCCGTTCCATGGTTTCTGCAGTCTTGGACATTCTATTAAAATAAGTTTGAAGAGTAAAAATTATTTCAAAATCCGTATTTATTTATTTAGTTATTTTCCAAACAGTGTAGCATTTTCCAACTAGACATTCGCCTACGGATGATAGGACGGTATATTTCGCAAGTGCACATCAGTATCGCCACTGAGGAAAGGATTTCAAAAGGGGACCAATCAGCTTCTATTGCTCTTGTGAAGCTGAATCTTTGAAACTGTGCATATGAAGGCATGCTTTTGCTTACGTTTCATTCTGCATTTGTTTGAAAGCATATAAATGGTGCTATCATTTGAGTAGAAAATGCCATAGTGCTTTCCTTTCGTAAGTTTATTTATTTGTCAAAATTTCACCTTTGCGAAACTTACCACGCACTGATTTTCGGATTAATATTTGTGGCATATTATCGTTCTTTATATTGAGAAAATGACTCAAGCTACAATTAACCTCAAATACTATGCATTTACTAACACCTGAGCATTAAAAGAACTCAAGGGTGTAATTTCGTTTTCGAGCTGAGAATAACTGGAAGCGTTAGAATGAATCTAGTATTTTCTTACCTCGGTGTTTGCATTCCGTTGATTTTAAAAGTTAAGATTCAAAATTTATATTGTGAACGATCTGATTATACCTATTGTTAACATTAAAAGATATATATGAATAAATTAAATATAGTCGTTGTGAGTAAGATAAATTCATTCTGTTTGAAGAGCATTTCTTGTGCAGGCGGCAATACATTTGTGAAAAGTTATTAATTCGAAATTCAACACACTAAATGTGGAATGAAAATTAGGAAAACTCACTTTGAATAAAACTGTGCATAGGCTATTATTATAGAATATTTTTTTCATATAGATTGCAATAAAAAGTGCTAAGACTTCCACCATTTACATATATAATTATGCTTATATTTGTTCTAACTTCCCACTGAAAAGTTTCGGAAGTAATCCCCGATGCTTCAATTATTTTGTACAAGAATTTGTGTGACAAAACATTTCAACTATTTTCCTTAACGCGAGGCAGTCGTCATGAGAAGCGACAGAGATATTACTGGAATCCCATTGGTCCATTCTAGAAGCCACTCCTTCGGTGGAGATACAGATGTGCACTTACGAAATATGCTAGTGATCATTTTCACTTCTCCGAAGCCAGAACTGCAACACAAAGCATGACTAGTACGCAACACGTAAGCAGTCCGAGTCTTACAAGAAAGTCAAATCTGAGCCCATTGCCTTTTATAGCCAGCTTTCCCTGTACCGGTTTCGTTAATAATATTATATTTATGAGCTTTGAAAATACTTTTATGTTTTGCATGTTTCCTTAAATGATTTGCAAAGTTATTGAATTTCCTAAACATTTAATGTTATGTTAAAAATTATTTTATACAAAAAATACATAAACGTAATTTACTACAAATTTTTGAAGGATATTTGCAAATTTTTTAAAATTAACTTTGAACCATTTGTATATCGTCATTTTAACACAGCGTCTTCCGTTACTTTCTTAAAAAGTTTCTTCCGGTTGATTAAAATTGACTGGGTTAGAAAAAAACACAAAATGGATTCTTAAGGTAAAGAAATATTTAGGCTGAACTCTTGCTAGTATTTTCCTTAAGTATTGGCGACAAAACGCCAATTCGTGGGCTATTCTTTCAAATTATGCATGACGAGAAATTTTAACAAATACATAGAATATAAATTTCAGATTTTTGACAAGTCTTAAAATATAATTTTCACTTATGCTGCAATATTTTTAACTTTAGTGAAATTGTGCTTATGCCCGTTTTAGCTTTTCTCCGTATATATAACAGTATCCAAGCCAATTTCGGTTGTAGTTAAAAATTCTCTAATTTATTCTACAAGTTTATTTTGCTCCATCAGATTAGGGAATCATCTAATTAGATAGAAAATTTAATTATTACGAAGGGCAAACTTTCCTGCATGTCCACCACTTTGTGGAAGGGGATGGAAATCAAATTCTATACAATAACTAGCATAAATATATTATTTTGATCCAATCTACAAAATGCAAACACAATCTAATATAATCTCTTTAGAACACAGTTATAATAAAAATAATCGCGTGTTGCCACGTTCCTGAACCAAAATCATAGAAAACTTAGTTTATTTAAAAGGAGAATTAAATTACTTTTAGTATTTTATGAATAACAGAAGCGCCCTCTTTTCGCGGGCAGAAATATAGTGAATGTATAAGGTATTTATTTCTCTCTCCTTTTGGCGTGTCTTCGTGGTGTAAACGGTAGCACACTCGGCGCGTATTCGAGAGGTCCATGCTCGAGTTCCGGGAGGACATTGCGCATTTCTTCAGCTTCTTGACATCGTAAATAACCTAATGACTCTACAAATGTCGTAACACTGCATGTATATTTTGGCACACTTCCGCTAAAAATTGCTAACAAATAGGCTGCAAACGCTCTTAAAAATGTACAGTCCTAATGCATATTAATATATCTAATTTCAAGACCGTCATTTTAGATTACAGTAAACAATTCATTATGAAATTATATTTTCACAGAATAAAATAAAAAATGTGCTTAAATGACCTGCTATGATTATCTATCGAGGATTTGATTATTTCTCCTTTCGGACACAAGTTTCGTACTAACTGACGCGAAATTCTTTCTCAGCATAGTTCAACATGTATTAGCCACATTAAAAGAGAGGTAAATTTTCTCGTCAAATACCTATATTCGGAAAGGAGACAAAAAATTTCCATGGAAAATCATAGTTGGGCATTTCACCTCATTTTGTATTTTGGTTCCTTGAAAATTATCCTTAAAATTTCTTCAATCGGTGAAGTGTATGTTATAAAAATCTTTCATAATCGCAAAAGTTTATCTTCGTTAGAAAATTATATTAATTCAAATTCATTTCTGCCTAGCACTTTGAAAATTCTAACGACTCAAATTTTTCCAAGTCGATAGATGACGCTACGTTCATTTTCACTTTACTTTACCCATTGGCTTCTATATAAATAACTGTTGCTATTCCCAGCTTTGAAATATTTGTGATTTTCCTCCGTGAAATTCAACTAACGAACTTTCAGTTTCGTCAAGCCCTTCATGGTACTCAGTGAGAAGCAGAAAAGAACTATTTAATATAGCTCTATGCCAGCATAAATAGCAGGTACCTCTGAAATTCCCTCCCCTTTCTGAAGAAGATGGACCTATACCTAATCGCTTAGAAATTGAGAGAATTTCTTCAAAGGCTACCACAAGATAGTATTGCTTTTGAACCCAAAAGGGGCTTTAGTCTCGAATGGGATATTAGTCTCGTAACAGCATTTGCGTTAAATCACTATAAATGGCGTATTACTCTCCAAATTGTTGCCACCAAATATTATCGTCTTGTATTATATTTAAAGAAATTAAATAATGAAGAATCTGCATGAATGCATGTATGTTTCTCGCATTGTTTAAAAACAACGGTACCTAGAGTCATCAAATTTTGAATAACGTAGTCCTCCATGGACACTTGGAAACCCGAATTTCGAATTTGATTTTTTGTCTATTTCATATTTTGTAATAATTTAATAAATTTTTGATTAAAAAAGTCAACAATTTCAAAGCGAGCAATGGCAAAAGCAATGCAGAATAAAACACTTTTATCTCAAGCTCGCGAGACTGTTTACCGGAAATTCTAAATATATGCTGTTTTTAAATATTTTGTTGTTGAATCGAATTTTATATGGCGTAAGCGCCAAGAACGTGACATTTAATAAATAAAAAAGGCAAACAAAATGTTGGTGATAAAAAGAAAAACCATCCATTATAGTAAGAAAATTGACATTGTAATGATGAACTGAGAAAAGACTGGGAAAAAAAAACAGAAAAATGTATGCCAACACTTAACTTATTGGGAATTCTAAATGTAGACTGCGAAGTCAGCGAGAGTGTAAAACACCTTAACAAACCCTTTTGGGTAACTGTTAAAATCTGAAACCTTTCAGATTTTTATATTTCTTTATTATTATGCTTAATTTTAAATATAACCAAGATAGTTTAATTTTCAGGTTCCAATTACAAAGCTTATAAATAAGATTGTTATGCTAGACGCGATCAAACGCGAGTGATGCATATACAAACTCTTTAAATACTTATTTATGCCCTCTTAAAATACTTCAGTGGCAAATAATAATAAATTTCGTAGAAAATAATTCTCATCGCAGTTTATTTCGAAGAACGTATATTAAGTAGATTGGCCATTTATTTGTAAATATTCATAGTTTAGGACATTTCCGGGAAACGTTCTGCATTCATTACTTTTCAGATGTTATACAATGTTTCATTTCTTTCATTAGCTGTAGGAGTGGTAGTTGGTTTTTAAAATAATTTTCTTCAGTTTAAATTTTATTATTATTGTTATTAGTAGCAGTAATAGTATAGCAAAAATAGATATTTGGAGAGTGTTTTGCTTTCTGTTAATTTCTTGTAAAATTCATGAAAATTAGAAAAAAATTTAAGTTTATATTTGTTTATTTATCCTTTCCGAATATAGGCATTTGACGCGAAAATTTATCCCTGTTTTAACCTGGTTGATATATGTAGAATGACGCTGAGAAAGAATTTCGTGGCCAATAATACTGTTACAGATTTAATATTTATTTGGCTATTTATTTAGAATTGTAATTAAAATTGCTTTATTTTCCCGTGCAACACCGACAATTTTTGAAGAGAAAGCTACGTAGGAAAAATAAAAATAAAAGAACGCGTGCATTTAATATTTAATAAATAAATATTTCGTAATTACTGTTGCCATTCAGAAAAATCTAGGAAAATCGAGATTGTTCTAGTGATAATTAAAAAGCTTACAAAAGCAGAATTGAAACACCTCATCCCAATTGTAGTTGTAACTGTTTAAAGCGAACTGCTGTTTGTTTACCTAATGCTGTAGCTGTTTCGCTGTGAGAAAGAATTAGTTTATCAGTTTTGAATTGAGTTTTGCTAAACATTTGAGATATTGTGATATTGTGCGAATATGTCTGAAGAAATATTTCAGCATTTTGATTTATTTCTTGTCGAAAGAATATATTTTGTTAACTTTTTAACGTCTTGTGCATTCAATCCATAACGAAACCGTGCGCACGCAACAATACGAAGCTTGTGTCCGAAAAGAGAAATTATCAAATCTTCGATGGATAATCATAGTTGGCAATTTAACGATCTTTATTATTTTGGATCTGTGAAACTTATCTACAAAGCTTCTTAAGCTGATGAAATGAATTTTCTAGAAGCCTTTCACATTCAAAATCTTATATCTATCTTCTTCTCTGAAGAACGTATGTTTTAGAATCTAGTTTCGTAGTTGTAACTCCTTACTCAATATTGAAGCTGCAGTTTCACCTTTTGGTCTGTAATTGTAACTGTAACTCTGTAACCGCAAGATTTTTCTAGATTTAGAAACATTGCGCATTGTCTCTTTACACGCTTTGCGTTTGAATTGCTATTAGGGCAATTTTACAGGAACAGACAAGTATTATGCTAGGTATTATGCGAGTATAATGATAATAAATGTTAGAATGTTTACTAATATATATGTTTATTAGCCCCAAAATTAAAGTCTGACAGAGCTGCTTGTTTTAGCGCTTGATTGTTAATCTGACATACTAACCTATCAAATAAAAAATCAGCTACACAAATAGAAAAACATCAAGACAAGAATTTATTAATTTACTTAAATGATGATCATGCTTGTTAAATACGTTCGAAGTAAATACTTTTCCTTCCATTCTAGGTAGAGGTAATATTTAAAAAAAGTGTGACTAAGAAATAGAAGCACATCCAAATTTCTTCGCAGCAATTTTTAAAATTGCATTTTCTGTCACACGATATGGCTATTAGTTGAATGTCGTATTACTTGAGGAGACAGAGTTCAGATCGCAAATTAAAATTTCTGAAATTCAGCTTTGACGTCATTTTGATGAAAACATTACATGGAAAGAAGTTATAAAGCCTTCTGTCATGAACTGTGTTCACTGGGAAACCTTATCGAATTTTCAAGTGGAAATTATCATTTTTTACATACAAAATACATATATTTTTACATGTCTATCTTACGATATTAATCTATGTACTTAATTTTTTATAACCTATGTAAATTTACAACCTATATACTTAATGTTTTATAACCTATTTTTTAACCTACGTACTTAATTTTTTATGTATTAATTTTTGCTTAATACATAGTATTAATTATTTCCATGCGCTTCTTGTTAATATAGCTAACCCTCTTTCAAACTTAAATTGTCGATAAAGCTGTAAAACGAGTTTACCGTTTTATTTTCACCGTTTATTCCGTGGCTTTTTACATATTGCTAGAATATTGCATAAACTGAAAGCTAATACAAATGTTGACCCAAAAAGCACTGAACTTTGGCAGAAAGGTTTTCCGTTTTCCATATTTTATTAATACATTTCCGTATAGAATGCCCTTGACAACACATGTTTGAGGTGCTGTGGGTTATTGCCGGAAAATCATTCTCATTTAAAGGACGTTCGTATTGTAAAATATCAGTTTTTCACAGCGGATAATGTTTAAATTCTGTTAAACATTAAAAAAAATAATAGAATTTAAACTCTGTAGTCTGTCGACATTCTTTAAAGCTCCTTAAATAAACAGAATTATCCAGTAAAGCAAACAGAAACAAGATATGGCATAATCATTAACAACATATCTGAAATGAAAGATCTGAAGTAAATACTTCAATACAATTATATAATGTATTAAACTACTTTATGAAAAAATACTAAATATGTTGCCGAAGTATTAATAGTAGTTTTAAAAACATTGAGACTCAAGTTACTTTTGTAGCACAACTAATTAATAATGAACGCGGCAACTTGTAGGGTTTCCATTATTTTGCATAACAAATTTATTTCAAGTTTCATACTTTTCCTGAACTACTCAATTTCCCCTTGTATTTTCTCGCCAGAATGTCAACTTAAAATTAAGTGAAATGATTATTTAAACGGGTAAAACTCTGAGTTATTCAGAGGGTGTTGTTCCTAGCCAGCGAGCGTTTCGTCGCTATCTCGCTCTTACGCTAGTATGTCTCTTGACCATTTCGGATTTTCATCACGCCTGTTAGGATTTTGAGAGTCAACCTGTTAGGTAGAAATTAACGTGCTAATACAGCATTCTTCTATTTATCTTTATGAGTGTAATGGAAGTGATTCGATGGAATATTTTCCATTTGGAATCATTGAAATGGACGAATGTAATAAAATAACGAAATCAAGGAAAAGGCACTGATGAAATTTGCAAATTAACTATGACATATATTAATGAGATACATTCCGCAAGAGAAGAAGAGGAGAAAACTGGTCACGTGGTTTAAGAACAACAATCTCCGCACGTCCGCAGTCTACGATGGAGTCTATAGCCGATGTACCACTAAAATTAATAGATTTTTCTAATTTAGAAATTTACAGCTATTGTGAAAAATTAAAAAGTACTCTTGGAAGTTATTTCTCTTTTCTTGATGTTAATAAAAAAAGGTCTTCTCTTGTTCAAGGAAAAACAAGTTAATAACATTTGTTTTAAAGTAATGCCAGATAGTAAGGTACTTGTAGCAAGCTGTGTTAAGGCAGAAATGAAGAAAACAATTAATTATAAAACGTCTGTGGAAATTTCTGCAGAAAATGAGGTAAGATTCATAAATTTTCTTTTATGCACGATACTTACCAATATTCATCTTTTACTTTATTAGGAATGTTAAGTGTATATCAATAGTTGAAAATTATTCCCGAGACCTTGAATAATGTTTTCCAGACTGTACAATGTAAATATTTGTTAATAGTTCATGAATACGTGTTCTAAATTATTGAAATAGTTGAATTAATGCAAGATCTGCTTATTTGCAAAAGCATTAACACCAAGCCAATTTTCTTTTATTAATTACGGTGCCATAGAACATGCTACAACACTAAATTTTTTTTAATTTCATCACGTTGTGTTTTAATAATGTGGCTGTTATAATCAATACGCATAAATGCAGTATATTTTATCGCGTTTTACTATAAAATAAAGAAATATCTATGACCAAAAATTATTAATTTCACAGCTAGGATTACAGCGAACTCACTTATGCAAATCCATACAATTTTCTTTTTGACATTTATACTGTAATATAAAAAATACATGTTAATCTGAAGTTTATGCTATCTGTAGATTAAGAGTCAGTTATGAACAATTAAATTTCAAGGGGTACAAAATTATGTATTAATTTTGAACGGTGTATAATATTAATATCACTATCGTCACATAGTTTTAGGCAACTGTATTTATAATGTTCCAGACATTTGAGTCTACCATTTTGAAAACCATCTTATGCTTGTCAGGCTGATAAAATTGTGACTTAAAATTATAATAGTAATTATAGTTTTCTTTTCAGTGTAGAACACAACAACATACATGAACATTATTTTATGCACTTCGTTTTGCAGTGTACAGAATTATTATTGCAAACGATTCATGAGATTTCAAAAAAGTACTGGAAATAATTTTAAAAAAAAAGTTAATTAATACTATATGAAATCAAGTAGAAAGCTTTAAAATTTTACTGATAAAACTATAAATGTTCAATGCGTGTTTTGGTTTTATGTTGTACATAGAAATGAGTATCCCAATCCTCTCAACATGTATTGTAACTTTTTCTACACTGTTTCTTTAGAAATGCTTGGCCATCTAATGTTGTTACCTTTATATCGGCAAGTATTATTCTTAAACTGTCAATACCATCTCATATTCTGGTAGCCTGTTGGAATATACTGTTGCCGAATATCCGAATTTTCACCACATCTACCACAGCACAAGCTTGTTTGTTTACATTAGCAGTTCTTACATCATGTGACCTCTGACGTCACCGGAATGTATCTCATTGTTTTGTTTCTGATTAATTATTGCAGAATAGACAACAGATGAAGGCAACAGTTAGTTCAGGAAGGACTATTCTGATGGAAAACGGCGTAATATATATCAGATCAGGTTTTGGTGTACGGAAATTGAACACCTATTATTTTTAATTTCACTGCTTCCAACGTTTAGTGTTATATTGTTGCGTGCCTACGGGTATGCTGAAGTATTTCTTCGGAGATATTAGTACAATATCACAATATTGCAAACGTTAAACAAAATTCACTTCAAAACAGATAAACTAATTCTAACTCGCAGCGAAATCGCTACAATCAATCACAGCATTAAGTAAACAAACAATAGTTCGCTTTAAAGAGCTACAACTACAACAACAACTGAGATGAGGTGTTTCAATTCGGCTTTTATAAGCTTTTTAATTATCACTAGAACAATCTCAATTTTTCAAGATTTTTCTGGATGGCAACAGTAATTACGAGATATTTATTTATAAAATATTAAATGCACGCACTCTTTTATTTTTATTTTTCCGACGTAGCTTTCTCTTCAAAACTCGTTTACGTTGCATGAGAACATAAAGCAATTTTAATTACAATTCTAAATAAATAGCCAAATAAATATTAAATCCGTAACAATATTTTTTACTCATAGCAAGCAAAATCTTTGTAAAAGCAAGAAATGTCAATTTACGCTCATGAGCAACACATTTTTTTGGGAAATTATTTTTCTATTAATTAAAATTATGGATTAAAAAACAGTACTTACGCCTTTGTCCTGATGCTCCCCATAAACCTGGAAAAGAAAAAAAAACCTAATTCAGTGAAAAATTAATTAACAATATTTTATAAAATATTATATATTTGGCATGTAAATGTGTAATTATATTTCTTCGCTCTCTTTCCTCTTCTTTTTCCTTGCAACTAAAGGATTCTTAATTTCTTATGACGGTGAAGTAGATATGTTTAGATAATTATATACAGGTGACACTTACATTTCTTCTATCACGGATACAGTTGTGTGATATTTTAACCAACAAGAATTCATTGGAACAAAAAAAACTATTTTAAATATTATTAGGAATAATATTTAAAAACTGAAATTTGATTTCGTTTGCTTAAATTTCATGAAAGTACAGCTTCATAACTGTTACAAAAATTTTGCAAATAAATATTTTTGGTCCTTATAGAAAACACTGATAGAAACGTATAAGCTAGAGGAAAATCAGGTGCGTTATATATCTAATTTTCCGATCATTTATAATGTTTATACTCACCTTTCTTTCCTCACGTTATATTTACCATTACCATTAGTTTAATTATCGAGTTCATTTGTCACATTACAAGGTTACATTTTGAAATTTAAATAAGTTAGATAGAGTTTAAAACTTAAAAATAAAAGAAAATCTGAAAGGTTTCAGATTTTAAATTGCGTCCAAAGGGACGTTTTTAACATTTTGTGTGTTACCTTTATTTATTAAATATCATGTTCTTCGCACTTAAACCATAAAATTCAGTTCAAAAGCAATATGACAAAATAATTTTAAACTGAACATATCTTTAGAGTTTCCTATACACAGTTTCGCGCGTTAGAGATAAAAAATCCTTTTTCCGTATAACCTTGTCATTGCTCGCTTTGAAATCCTTGAGTTTGTTAATCAAAAATTCAAAAGTTTTACAAAATATGAAATCGATAATAAAACAAATTTCAAATTTGGGCTTCCAGATGCCCATATTCGCAGCAGGATTACGTCATTCAAAATTCGATGGCTCTAGGTACCGTCGTTTTATCACAATGCGAGAAACATACGTACATTTATGCACATTCTTCATTATTTAATTTCTTTAAATATAATACAGGGCTATTTGGTGGCAACAGTTTGAAAAGTGAATCCACATTTAATGTTTTCGACACAAAATTGCAAAATGAAAACAATAGTCCTTCAGAAACAAAGCCCCTTTAGACTAATAAATTTAAAAGCAATAAAATAATGCAGATTTTCTCATATCTTGTTACATGTTAAAAATTCAGTTGCTATGCCACTATTAATCGCAAAATCACCGTATTAAAAAATGTACTTTCTTGTTTCAAAAGAAGAGGTAACCTAAGTTATGACTTTGTATTTTTATAAAATGATTGAAAATGGCAGCGAACCTCAAATAGGTTATAGGTTAGGTTATTCAGTTATGGCAGAGCACACGAGGGCTATCTGCCTAAGGGGAGGGATGCCTTCGTGGAGGACGTTTTAAGGGAAACTGGCTCGTATACACGTTACACATGGGGAAAACCACGAAAACGCCCATGCAACGAGCCCGTTCGCGGGATTCGAACTTCGGACCGAACTACCAGTGTTCAGCGTCTTTACCGCTCGGTCGCTGGTGGGCCCGCGGAACTCAAATAATTTGAAAAGAAGAAAATTTATTCGTCAACATATATAGTATGCTGAAATATTTATTTTCGATTAAAAAAAAGTAAGACATCTTTGACAAAAAAGATTTTAAAAAGTGATTCATTATTACCGTTGGTTTTAGCTTATAAGCATTCAGGCATATTTTGATATTCCATTTAAAAGGTTTTATCGTTAGATATCGACATTTTATTGCTAAAGTCACTTCAATCGCAAGTAGAGGTAATTACGTATGCTTCGGGAATTCAGTTATTACATTTTACGAGAAAGATAAATATTATACAGAATTAGAGGCAATATTCACTAATATACAGGGTACGCCAGAAAAATGCATACGCACTTTGATTTTAATAGAAAATTTATTTTCTTACCTACAAGATTAACCTTTCTAAGAAAAGTAATGTTATCTTTCCTCAACAACTAACAGCCGATCTAACTGCGCCACCCAGTTAGTGCCAAGAGATGGCAGTTGGTGCGTTTGTGCTTTTAAGAACGGAAGCAGATTATTAAGTGGTACTGGAAGTTTGAGAATTTTGCTACAGTTCTGTGGAGATGTGAGTATGGGACTGATCCACCTTCAAGGTTAAAAATTACTAGTTTGCAAGAAAAATTCGAGGATCATGGAACAATATGTGACGTGCATAAAGGGTGATCACAGCGACCTCGCACCGCTGTAAGTTCTGTCTCCAAGGTGACTAAATGGGCCTTTTCGTTTTTAAGGTACTGTAACTGGTGAAAAACACCTAATATTGGTTGCTGATTCCATTTTTCTTGCCAATTGTAATGTAGCATGTACACTAAATTGTTATAATAAATGCCGCTGGGCAGTAGATGGTGGATAGTACCCATCAATAGAGCATGCCAGCCGAAAGTCTAAATGATGGTGCGGTTGCTGTATTGATGGTATTCTGTCTTCTGCCTCCTAGGGCACTAATTGGGAATTTCCGTTTGAAGGTACTGTAACCGGGGGAAAATACCTAATATTGGTTGTTGATTCCATTTTCCTAGCCATTGGTGTAATGTGCGGTAACAATAGGTTTTGTACCAAGAAGATGATATTCTTCTGCACTATCATACAGATGAGAGGCATACCTGGATAAAAATATGTCAGGCCAGTGTATACAACGCACGGGATCAATCGGGTTTAATGCAAGCTCTCCAGACATTATGCCGCTGGATTTTGTTATGTGGTACAGTAAAAGATGAAGTATACCATAGTAAACCACGTAACGCTGATACACATTTTCAAGCGGTGCAAAGAAATCCTATTGGACACTTTGGTGCGAAGTACGGAATCAGTCGTGACTCGTACTAAGAAATGTGTCGATGCTGAAGGCTACCGCTTTGAACACTTACTTTAATCATCACTAGAAACATTCATTTTGACCCAGAAAGTACACTTTCATTTCAAACTGGACTACAGCCTTATTTGTCCCAGAAATATAACTTTGTAGGTTGGAAAATAAATTTTCTACCACATTTCAAAATGCGTATACATTTTTCTGACGCCCCTGTAGAATATTAAAATTCTTTTAAAGTTTCCACATCCATTACTACAACAAAAAAGGAATATCTGGATTTAAACTGTAAAATGTAAATATATAAAGTATGAATCGTGGTTAAACAAACTTTATCTACTATTTTGTTTTATAAATGACAAAAAATCTCTGTACATTTTCCAACATGTTAAGAAAACTTGATTTATAAAACATATTTTGTAGCTAAATGCTCCACAAATTCGGGTATTGCGTGAGTTTGAGTTTTAAGTAAAAGAATATAAAGAGGAAAACTCCTCAGTGTGATCTATGTAATGTCCACATCTGTAAAAGACTTGTAATGTTTCTAACTACTTTATCTATGCTTGACTTCGTAGAAACCTAGTTGAGCTATGTAGTGACTTTCGTCGAATTCAACTGTGCAAACCACAAACTCCAGAAAAGGGTTAAACTAACACTTTATTATCTCAAACAGCGAATACAAATGGCCTCTTTCTCGAGCTTACAGAAAAGCCTAAACTTGGGCTTTAAACCAAGCTAAGAAAATAAGAAACTTATCTTATATTAAACTAAACTGAAATGAATAGAAGCTGTACAAAATTATCTAACGTACGTATCCCTCAATTAAATTAACCGGCAAATATTAGCAGCTACGTTCAATACGGCCGAGCGTAGTTAGCTTCAAACAACGAAGCAGCCTGAGGGCAAACAAGTGCCCGTAAGGACTCCTAAGCTCTTCTCTTGAAGTACGCGAAACGTTCCTTTAAATATTCCTTCTACCTGGTTTACATGTAACGCGATACTAAAAACTTATTATGGCAGGAATACTAGATGGGGAACGAGAATAGACAAGAAAGCATGTTTAAAAATTAAAATAACTGTCAGAAATTTAAAATAACTCCTTACAGACTTATTAACACATGGAGTTGATATGAGAACGCAGAAAAGAATTCCAGTAGTCTACAGTACTGTTGTAGACTGGATGTAATGCATAGGATATTAGTTCGAGGATATTGTTAAATAGGATAAAACTATTTCATTGCAAATGGCTGAAACAAAATATGCTTTTGAGTATAGCAAATGCTCTCGATCACGACAGTGAAAAAGACTGCGAAAGCAATAGTTTGTCAGAAGTGAGTAACCTGTAACAAGGAATAAACAATATGTAGTACATAAGTGATATATAATGTAAACAGTATGTATTCGTGCTCTTTTCTGACGACACAAACAGCAAAATCTATTTCAGATAACATATTTAAAATAAAAGTAATTGTTAAAACACTGCTCCTAAATGCATATGCTTCCTGTTTATTTTGGAGAAGGTGAGGTAGTAGGTATGCTTGTAGGTATACTGAAATAAAAGGGTTTTTTTTTCTTTTTTTCCAATGGCAGGCCCTCAGCCGATTTCGGCTTGGCCACTACTAAGGCCAGACGTGGTGGTCACTTTATTATGGAGGTACCTAATAGGTGGGCCATCTTTGCCTCCTATGAATGGACGGACAGAAACAGCCATGCCTTCTCCGAGATTCGAACCCAGGCCCTTTGGTTTCGTAGTCAGCTCCCCTAACCATTATACCGTCTGAGCGGCAACAAAGGAGTTTAATTGTGATACTTATCGTTTGTCATTTGTTACACGAATTTTGTCCTTCAAGAATAATTATCGACTTTCCGTAGAATAGGTGGAAGTTATCGAACTTAGAAAGTGAATGATCTATATAATGTGCAGAAGTGAAAATATGCACTGAAATTTTTCTATAAAAAGTGCATACATCACACGAGGTCATATTTGAGACCGTAATTGAATAAGAAATTGAATTATAAGCAATAAACAGTCTTTTACAATTAGCAATACAACCACAGAAAGGCGAAAAAAAAGTGTACCCGATAGCGTCTGATAAACATTGTTTGACACTAGAAATTTTCCAAACAACATTAGATAAAACTTACTTTAATTAGAAACCCCATTTGGCAGTAATTCACAATTTGGTTTTTTAAGCTTTGATGAGGTGATGGTGTTAACATGACAGTATGACAGACAGTACATACAGTAATTATCTTTCATTTACATGATATACTTTTAGAGATTTAATTCAATAAATTACTCTTCAACAATTCTTAATATTTTTCTTGATTTAACTATTTACTAAATTAAAATATTCCGTGCATTAATGTAATTTTATTAATTCAATGTAATTAATCCAAAAGTGATCTGTGTTATAAAAATATATTATATTATCAAATTTTTAACTATTTTAGCCATTTTGGTATTGATATAAATTTTGCACAAACACTCAAAACTGTCTTACTTCTACAGAGCATAAATACACAGTTTGCTTAAAAACACACTTTTTGCACTTGACTTTACTTATAAATATGTGTTACTGACAGACAAAATATTCATTCGCGTTGGTAGTATCGTTCGTATTTGAACGATAATCTCGGCTATACCTTTATTTTCCCAAATTTTATAAGTTTTACTTCTTATGCCAAGCAGAATATTTCAAGAGATAGTAAGACTGAGCTGAAACTATGATGTTCACTGAATTGCTGGTTCAATAATATTTAAAAATGGTAGAGATCATCTATTTAGGTTACTTAATTATGGCAAAATATTAGAGGGCTATCTGCATAAGAAAAGGGATGCCTTCGTAGAGGACTTTTTAAGGCAAACAGCCTGTTCGTCGGGATTCGAACCCCGGACAGAACTACAGTGACCGTTCTACCCGTTGGTGGGCCGGTAAAAGCCATACATTAGACTTTATAAACATGTTACTTAACGTATTACTCTGCATCAGTTGTTATAACATAAAAGAAGTAACCTTTAAATGTTCAGGGTTTTTATCAGTTAACAAATGTTTTTTATTTCTGTGTATTTTTGACTAGAGTTAAAAGTTAATTTTCTTAGTTAAGAACTAGTTCTTAGAGGTCTTCCTTGTAAAGCCTTTTGCTGCCATATTGTTACTTCAATAGAGCCATTTCTTGAGCTATTACGAGCTACAATACATATTGAGATGAGGAGGATCATTATGACTAAAAGAAATATAATCTAATTTTGTTTTTAATCTTAAGAGTCAAGAGAAAAAAATAGAACAGCAAAAGACAGATTACATATTATATTCTTAGTAATATCATTAAAAGTTTCGCAATATTAATAATTTCGTTTTAGGCAAAGACGAAACTGATTTTTTGCACATGTTCATCTAATTTTAAAATAGTAACTCGTTTAATTTTAATCAGTAACTAATTTTTAAAACATGTTTATTTAGTTTTAATTAGTAACCTACAGAAGGATTAAAACATGAAGCCTATATAACAGAAATTATTTCTTTGCCTTTAAGCAAAAACAGAATTAAAAAAAAAAACATTATTTGCAATATTAACAACACGCAGTATAAATCTCAAACGATAACATCAATAGTAATAAAACTTCAAAAATCTCTTATTTTACCAAAACAGAGAAATTTTCCCTTAATGGAGGTGTCAAGTTCATAAACAAAATCTCCTTTTCGAATAAATATAAATGTTCAACTGCATGGTAGGAAATAATATTTATTCCAACAATCTTGACATTTTTTACTTTAAAATGCTCAATCTGTTAAAAGAACCCATCTTTTTGATGCAGCAATGCTTTTAGTTTAACCATTTTATTACATGAAATAAGTTCTCACAGCCGTAGTTATAGATATATAACAAAAATAATGACAGATCACCCTTTGTAATTCCTCACCATAAATCTGCCAGAATGCCCTTAAGAAATAATCTCATATAAAACGTTCTCAACTTACCGTAAAGCATACACATCGTCACAAAATTCAAAACGAAAGCAGAACTGTCCATCTGTATCCTCTGCATTCAGCGCAAGTGAAAGTGTTATCGGCATTCACGATTCTTTAATATGACAACATAAAAAAGCAGTGAATAAAGCGAGATGGACATTTGCCGGAATTTCCCGTCTTTTTTCACTTTCTATACGCATCAACGTCTATTGGTACACTTTGTTATTTCACGGTGACTTTATTGGGGATTTTTCTAATCTTTTTCCCCATCCTGTATGAATCCCGCTTTTTTCGTATCTCACATTGCCGCATCGCAAGACCTAGAATTATACCTACGTATTCACGGAAATGCCACTACGGTTACAGTGACCCTTGATTACAGAAAACATGAAATATATTACCCAACAGAGCGAAACTGCTTCATAAAAAATATATGTTTAAGCATATCTGTTTATTCTGTAAGCTTCAAAAGGTATTATTAATTATTTTTTCTTGATAATCTATTCGCATAGCGTGGACTGAATTTAGTTTATGACAGAAGATGCTGCTATTTTGTGAAGTATAAATTATAATACATTCTAGATTGAAATTTGATTTCAGAAAAAAAAAAGAAAAAAAACACTAGATATCTATTCCTTTTATACTTCTACTTTTAGCAAAATTATTCTCAGTCTTCAAACCTGGATATCATACTATGTATAAGCGAAAAACACCAGAATTTTAAATTACTGTATATTCCGACGTATAACGCCCACTTTGAGCGCCAAAAATAAGATCGGAATTTAAGGGTGCCCTTTATACGCCGGGTATAAAAAACGATAGGTTTAAAACGAAAGAATGAGCACAAAAAAATTAGATTTTCATATATACCTAATGTTGTTTATTTAAAAGAAGTGACATACCATATGAACTTAAAAATTTTCATTATCGGATAATACGAAGTTAGCGTCGATTTCCGCTATATCTTCAGGCACATCTTTGACTTCTGTTCCATAAATTAATAATTATCGTCATCCGTTCCATCTTTTACCAACACACACCCTTCC
>KK120412.1:179246-201823 GCA_000611955.2 Stegodyphus mimosarum | reverse complement strand
AGCACGATTTAGAGTTTATTTCACAAAATAAATGGCTTTGCATTTGAAACCAGCACTTTCTTTTCCCGAAAGCCTTACTTACTACTAAAATGAAAACTAGATCAACTGTATTTCAACTATAGCAAATGCGATTTAGTAAAACACTTCGATTTTTACTTCAAAATCACGGCTTCAAATAACGATAAAATGAGAAAATATCTAATTAATAATTCCACGAATTTATTCAGGTTGGAATTGCATTCTTATTCTAAATTATATCCCCTTTTCTCAAAACCCTACACTAGCATTCTTTTGGACAACTGCATTGAATACAATCAACTCTCTTTGCGGGAATATCTACTCGCTCAAGCATTTAATCCACACACTAATTGTTCCCCTTATCGATTGTCAGTTCGGCATACCCTTGTTCGAAAGTCTAGGACAAATCTTCGAATAAGTGACCTCAAAAGATAAGATCATTGCACATGTATCTGTTAGGTTTCTTTGTGAAGAATAGGGTGCGCGTTATAAGGCGAGTATACTTAAAAATTAAAAAATATAAAGGTTGAAATTATAGATAAGCGTTATATACTGGAAAATAAAGTAGGTAATTGCTATCTTTAACGTTTCTTGTTAGCGTTTGTTTTATAATTAATGTCATTTACGTTAAAGTTTCCTATAGAATAAACCCCAATAAAAGCTGTAATGTTTCTAATGCGCAGCCCACATTTGTAAAATTATTGAATGAGAAAATAATTGGCAATTAAAAGCTAAGAAAATAATGTAGAGATAGACATCTCTTTTGTGTCAAACTCATTTTTTTAACATTTTGTGAATTAAAAGAATTATCTGATTTTAAAACTAGAAGCTGAAGTACAGTTTCACGCATAAAAATTGAAAATAGTAGTGGTATTCAAAGAAGAAGAAGCTGAAAAACAATATGATTAAAAAAATGAAATATTTTGCTTTAATTTCAAGAGCAGCTATATTTTATTATGTATTTATTTTATGTTTCCTAAACGTGTATTATCAATTATTGTTAACAGTTATTAATACTTTAATTTCAGAAAGATTTTTAAGTTAGTTTTAAATTATTAAAACAGGTTACTAATTAAAATACATTTATATAATCTAATTGTGAAATAAGTTAAATTAGATGTTGAAGTATAATGCAGAATTTATAAAATAGAAAGATATTTAAATATGCTTGTAATAAATTAAATAAGTTCTAGTTCCCAAATAATTGAATTGCATAATAATTCTACTGCTAATTTTGATCCCAATAAATGACCCTTTTTTACGAAATGATAATATTTTTTTTTTTGATTTCTTAGACAGAACTAAAACCAAAAATGAAAAAAAAAAAAAAAAAAAAAAAAAAAAAAAAGATATGACAATAGTTTCGGTTTTTTAAGTCAAACAAACTTCTTTTGGATCTCTCAGGTATGCATGTTAACTTAAACATTAAATATTACATGCATAAATAAAACAAACAAAAACCGAGAACAGCAGTTTAGGCTTCAAAAAACAGATAAGTCACTGCCCAAGTCACGCCAAACATTTCAAAATTGTTCTGTAAGCATAATCTAGGAGCATCGAAGGCAAGAAAGGAAAAAATTTCTATTCCACATCATGAGGTACATTTTTTGAACACTCGCATAAATTATTTGATCTTAGTTTGTAATTAAACAGGTAACATACAAATTTATAGGGACCAGATAAAAAGTGAGATACTTTAAAATTAATAAAGAGGAAAGACTGGGAACACAGTCTGTGTAATTAGAAGGAAAATATTTTTTGGTGATCTCAGTATTACAAGATGAAATATATTCCTCACTTCTCTTAGCTAAAAGCTTCTTACAAAGAAAGGACTTCTAATAATTCTTCATAATGCTAACATTTATATCTATGGATAAATTTAAAAAGCATCTTTAGATAAGAAATAAGCTCTTTCATTTCCATAGAATCCGTGATGACCACACACATTAGCAAAACGAATATCAGTTCTCCCATTTCTAAGTGAACTAACAGTTAATAGAGTTTCGATCACTAATTTGTCGCTGCTAGTAATACTTTTCAAATGAAATGAGACGAAGAAGAACTATAACGTATAAGATACCTTGAGGATATTTTCCCATTATTCTTGATCCGTTTGATAGCAAGATATATGCACAGAAGTTCTGTAGAGACATTAAATATTTTTTGAATGCAGAAAAGATAAAAAATGAGCAAGGGCTTCGCCGGGACTCGAACTACGGACCACTCGAATATACGCCGAGTGTGCTGACCACTACACCAAGAAGGCATGCTAAAAAGGCGGATGAAATACCTTATATACTCCCCCTTTTAAAGGGAACTGAGAATTAGGGAAATATATCGCTAAATCATGGTGGTAGAGAATCATCAT
This sequence comes from Stegodyphus mimosarum, assembly GCA_000611955.2. Taxonomy (NCBI): domain Eukaryota; kingdom Metazoa; phylum Arthropoda; class Arachnida; order Araneae; family Eresidae; genus Stegodyphus; species Stegodyphus mimosarum. The sequence continues at coordinate 199,437 of KK120412.1, read as the reverse complement.
CCATCACATTTTTTAGTTCGGGCGCCACTGTAGAGACATTAAGATTTTTGAGGCTGAGAGACGTGAAAAACGAGCAATGCCCTCGCCGGGGCTCGAACTACGGACCTCTCGAATACGCGTCGAGCGTGCTGACCACTACATCACGAAGGCACACTAAAAAGACGGGATAAATACATTATAGTTCTTTTTTAAAAACTGCGCATTCATTTCGAATATCGTCTTTAAATAACAAACTTCAGATTGGTCTTAACAACAAATGCAAGGCCAACGTATTGTTAATTTTACTGCCATCTGTAAATCAAAATATATGAAAACACTTTTTAATAGTTTATAACAGCAGAAATTTATGGACTCTGAAAGCAGAACAAAGCTTACATTTCTTCAGACTATGAAGCAAATAGGTTTATATTGTCTGTAGTGGGCAAAACTGTTATGTTGTTCAATTCTAAACCTTGTTATTCTGCATTCATCTTTAATTTCCTCTTTACGTTCTTCTACTTACTTCTATTTATTCATTGCATGAAGAATGTCTTCGATTCCTCTAAACACCCCGGAGAACTTTACCTATACCAGACACAGTGCCTTTTCAGTAGCTGCATCTTAGCACTTCACTCTATCATATATAGGATTCTTTCAGCCATAAATCTGTGTTAAATTAAACTTTAAAAAATTTTTGTAACGGGATTCTCTGCATCAAAAAGTTTCCAAAAGTAATGAAGTTGTATGTTTACTTCAACTACACTTTAAGAAAAGTTTAGAAGTAAAGTGCACATTAAACGTTTAGAAGTAAAATAATCTGAGGATGGGATGTCAGTATTTCAGTGTAGTAACTTTAATTCCAACGTCATGAATAATATTGCACTTACATTATTGAATAAGTTACCTTTAAGACTAAATATCAATACAAAATTAATAAGCTCCATTACACATATTTAGGAAACCAATATTGTTAAATATTAAAACAATTCTTTCGAACTTTTCAGACCGATACTACGTAATGGATCGTAGTATGGACAGCTATAGTCCAAACTCAACTTTTACATAGTTTGATGGAGAAATAAATGTTAAATAAATACACTCAACATGCAGGGAAAGCCATTTTCGATATTTTGCTTACATTTAATTCCAGTCGATATGCTTGGGAAAATGAATCTTTTTGACACTTTAAAAACTAGTGATTTTTTTTAGAGAACAGAAGTGTGTTTTTTGATTTCAACATCTAATTTGTTTTAAGGAATGTATAAGGTGAAGACGAATTTTGTTTATTTAAAAACAGATTATTGAGTGTTTCATTACTTCTTAATCATAAGCTTAAAATCGGTACTCTTCTGATATCGTGACCTGATTCAGAAATGTATCTGTGTATATGTTTATGTCAGCATTTATACATGTACGTACGTATGTATGTATACGAACTCCTATATACACACATGCATGCATACACATGTGTATACATACATACATTTCTGAATCCGGTCCCCATAATAGAAGAATACTCTAAAAATCTTTCAATTTTCTTTCTTTCTTTTTTTTTTTTTAATTTTTTTTTTGTTTCTTTCTTTGTTTTTGAAAGAATAATTCTCAGCAGACGTGGAATCATTTTGCAGTTTAAAAATAATTTACATTTCCCATAACTTAGCTTGATTTTAAATGCAGATGCGTAGATTTCGTTTCCAAAGTAAATAAAATTACGAACTACTGTTGAGCCTCCAAGGAATTTCCGAAGAATGAAAAACGTGAATCGAACTTTGGATTTTAGAGTGCTATCCACTTTCATCACAAGACCCCACGCGGGGATAATATGATAACTAACTGCTTTCACTGAAAGGTCAGCAAATAAGTATTAGAACCCATTATTTTCCGATGCATTAAAAAGAGCTGTGAAATGTTGACGATGCACGAAATAATACACAAACTCAATTGATACACTAACAGTTTTCCAGTTACTAGAAACTGAATTATTAATAACAGTTATCCTCTGAATTACCACACTTTCCCTTTTGGGGAAAATAAAACTGGTCCAGTGGCCCATTCATGAACAAAAGCAGCGTAGCTTTGCAATTTGACACACACCCCTCACGATAGGTGACAAGTCTAATTGTAACCACAGCTGCTTTGTTCGACCATTATATTTCAGAAACCAGGATGTAATACGCGTATAAACGCTTGTTCTTTGCTCAAACGAATAAAATGAATATGACCACAAAAAATTTGGAATGGACAGTTGAATCGAAAGTTACCTAATTCCGGGCCCCAAATCAAGGTTATGTTGAATAGATCTTTTAGTATGTAAATTCAATTGACACAGTTAAAATTTCCCCTAAAGTCGACATGCATGTTAGCGGAATTCGTATTTCGCCTTGGTCAGTTATGACCATAATGACCGGTTTGACCTTTACTAACACTGTAAAGAACCGAAAGATATTCGTATGAAAGGGGCTAATAACCTTGCTATGAACATGGGTAGATAAGATATTATAGAATAGTTATACGACTAAAACTGGAGGCTTTATTGCTTTATTTGTAGTCTCATGGTTCATTATGAAATTCATGCACGCAACTCAAGCTAAAAAAATCTGCTTTTAAACAACTGCCATTGAAACTTTTAGCTTCATGTAAATCAGAAGGCAGTACATATCAGTGCGTAGTTTTTAACTTTCTACCCACTCACTTCCGTTTCTATCAGCCAGTACTTTTCAGACTGACTCCTTTTTAAACAATAATAATAATTAAAAAAAGCAAACGGATTAGCTACTTCATATTATACAACCATATTACTTAGACATATTCTTCTCGGTCTTAACTATGCTAACGTTATGCTACAAAGTACAGTTTCGCTGATAACTTATGCACTTATCAGAATTAAAGGATAATGGCAGAAATAAAATGTAATTGATTCTCAATGAAAAGTTATTAATAGAAACTGGTACAAAAACATTAGTTAAAAAGATAAAAATCTGAATACTTTCAGATTTTATATTACGCCCAAAGGAGCGTATTTTAACATTTTGTGTGCTACCTTTTTTATTAAATATCATGTTCTTCGCACATAATGCATAAAATTCAATTCAACAGCAAATCACAAAATAATTAAAAAGAACATATCCTTAGAATTTCCATCTAATATGGGAAACGAAATATATGACAGAATTACTTAAGGATTATAAGAACCATGATCCCCTACCTATTTCCATTTTTATGAAAATTTTTATAATATGCATTTCGAACAGAAAAAGTAAAAAAAAGTTGAAAATACTAAAACAGTGAAAACCAAAGTTATACTTTTTTTATTTAAAGCTCCAAACAGAACTTGTCAAGAGAAAAGTGTTCTGAAGCTATAAACAAAGTCAATTAACTAAACAATAAAAAACGAGTTTCATTCCGACTGAGATCTCTATAGTCAATTAGCATAGTGGTTATTAATTATAAACAAAATTTATACACATTTCTTCAAAACATCTATACGCATTTGAGGCTCTCATTGAATTGTTCTCTTTTCTCTACCCGTTTTTGTTGTTCGAACACAAAGCCTCAAATACGAAATTAATAGCCCTTTTGGGCTAACGCCCTTTGGGTTCTAAAATTGCAATTTTTGGCAGTTGATTGTTCTCAAAATATTGAAATTAAAAGAAAATTTATAGAAATTGGAAAAATTAAATCACCTCTTGTTGAAAAAATTTCTTTAATATGCCATATGGACAGATATGCATAGTTCGTATCTTGATCTAAACCTTGGACAGATATGCATACTTCTTATCTTGATTTCATAGAATTTACCAAAGTGTTGATCAGGTCTTGTGGAATTTCACGCCACTCTTCTAAAAGTACAATTTTCAATTCCTGGAAGGTACGGGGAAAAATTTTGCTACATGAAATCGGTGCTCTAAATCATCCTACACATGCTCAATCGGTTTCAAGTCGGGTAAGTAAGTTAGCAAATCCATTCGAGTGATATCTTCTGTTTGCAAGTATTCTGGCACCACAGGTACTCGATGAGGCTGAAACTCTGCGCCAACAGCACCCCTAAATAGTCTAACTTCGGGTTCCATTTCCTTGTCCATGTATCTCCGAGCGGTTATACAGCCTCCTTGCAAGATATGCAGCTGGAGCGCCCATTTGCCATGACTTTTGCCCCAACCATTAAAAGTCTTTGTGGAAAGCCTACCGCATTGCGGAACGATGGCATTCTACGTTCCAGAGTTACATTCTCTGTAGGACCCAGGCTTACATTTCAAAAAGGATAAGCTCGGCCGCATATGGCAATCATTTCTATTGGCTCTGTTCATGCTTTACAAATACTTCCAGGTTGTGTCCGGTGTAAGAGAAAAACAGGAAAGAGTTTGACAAGAAATCTCGCTGGCCATTTGCTGATTCTAGTAGTCAGTGTTAATCTGGATAACAGATTGCATTAGGGCAAGATTTGGGTCAGCGTTTTATTGCTTGTTTTGCTGTATGTAGCTTTGAATAAAACGATGAATACTTCAGATGTTTTATTCGTCTCATGTTTTACACATTTACGTCAAACCAATAGAATTTCATCCAATTAGGATATGTTCTTATTTAAGAAATATTTTGTTTTGTCTTGGATGTATTTTGTTACGTGAAAATACCTTAGGCAAGTAATTTACAGTCTTAAAAGCTGCTCTTTCCTTTCGATTGGTGTTACTGAAGTTGAAACTCGAGGAAAATACAGGAACTTTAGAAAAGCGGGACAGGCATCTCGAAAACGAGAGGAGAGAAAAATAGAAATTCAGTGGGGTAAATATAAGAGTAAGGAAAATTCAACAATTTTCCCTTTTATTTACTTTAATAAAATATAATTATGGTGAACATTTTAGACAGAGCATAATTTAAAATGAAATTTTCTTTTTATTGATTACTTTTATTCTACTTAGCAATATTGAGAAATGGATGAAAAGTTCACATAAGCAAAAAATATAGATGTTGGAATTCAAGATGTTAAGAGCATAGTATATGTGCAGAAATATTAAGAAATGGTATTATAATACTTTGCGGATATTTAAGTTTGGTATTTCATAGTAGTTGACTGTATTGCCCTCAATTGTGCTTCAACGTGAGTTGTAAATATCAGCAGAAAAATGAGTAACTTGTTAGACTTTGCAAAAAAGACCATTCCATTTAAGCAGCTGTTTGGGGTACCGTACATCTCCAACAAGTGCAATGAACGTTCTGGAGGGAGTTCAACTACTTCACTTGACAGTGCAATAGGAAAGTGCTATAGTTGGCATACTAAGATTAATAAAGACGCCACAAGATGACATATCTCATTTATTCGCGTTGATTGTGGGTGAACGTTACCTGATCTTCCATGTCACCGTGCCGAATATGACATAAATGTCATGTGCAACCCTCCAACTACACTGGAGAGAGAACACTATATACTGACGGATTTTAAAGGAAAGCAAAGTAAGGGTAGCGCTTATTATGTTACGGGTGGTGATACAATGATAAAATGCTAAGCAAAGTCACTCAACAACAGGAATTCAGTCTTTAAGACTTTACTCTTTGCCCTGAGGCTACATTAAGTTTCTCAGTGACTAACTCTACTCTGGTAGAGAACCTCTGTTCTAATATAGTAAAGAAGTGAGTAGTAATAAAACTCATTGCATTTCCAAAACCCTCAGTTAAACTGTAGCTCAACAAAACAGAAACTTTTTTCAATACAAAAAAATACAGGGTGTCTCATAAGGTTGTTGCCAAACTTAACATGTTGGTTTGTCATACCATGATAAACAAGATTTACATAGGAACTTGTGTCTAAAAATGAGAACGGTGACCTCCAGAGGGCCGTAAGCTTAGAGCGATGGAAGAAAGGATGAATGAAGAAAGGATGGTTTTAACTTGGCGAAATTTTTTTCAGTTTGAGCCAAGAATAATTCACTTGGCGAAATTCTTAATATGTGGCAACCTATTTTCCTTCCCTTCCATAGTGCAGGGGAAGAAAAAAAGTCACATCATCCTGCCTTTTTACATTGTGGGTGTGAGGGGAAAATGTTACATCGTTCCACATATAAATAAATAATTTTAACAAAGTGCGTAAACCACATTTTCGTTATTATCGCTTTGAACAAATATGCCAAATTTCAAAACACGCCAATATATAAATTCACGTATATCTTCGGAAATTTTGAATAAAAAGCTCTATTTTTTTGCAGCCGTGCTTAGAAATACATTCATTTTAAGATGACTGTAAAAATTTTATAGGTTATAATTCAAAATTGTTTTCGAAAAATTTATAAAAATTATTTAAAAATGCAAATTTAAAAATTAAACCATAAAAAATGGGTGCGTTTTATTTGGAATGAACCTAAATTTCGAACTGTGTAGGAAGGAATCATATAAGTTTCATAAAAAAAGAGATATTAATAAATATATACCAAATTAAATTAACATTGAGGTGCTAAATTTTGAGAGCGAATTTTTTTTAAACTACTCGTGCGATTTTTACAGAACTTGACAGTTTGGCATAAATTGAGTCGTAGAATCGAAATATGGGAAATACCTGGCATGTCATTTCCGAAAAAAGTCCGATATTGTGTCAAAATACCTATATTTGAACAATGCTATATTTAAATTTAATACATATCCTAAGTCGCGCTTTCGAGGCATGAAAAACGCAATTTGAATTTTGTCAATCAGCCTAGTAGAACGGGAGATATAGAACTGTATCATTGTTTTTTGCGCAGTGTACATTCATGCGTGAATTCTTTTGCGTCATTTCGTTAATTATACATTTAACCATTTCATAACTGTGGTGCGTAGCCTTGTTATGTAATCGAATAATGCTGCATATACTTATTTCGAAGCTTCTTCCTTTTATATTCATCATAATGCAGTAAAATTCTAATTTAATTCATATCTGTGCGTTTTATACAAGTATCGTGTCTTCACTGTACATTATCTGCCAAGTTTATAGTTTTCTGACTTATTCACTGAGTTCCTCTATTATGCACTAATGATTGTGAAAATTGCAAAGACATGAAGAAATTATGGAAACGGAACCAAACGTACAGAAAATGTAAAGTGAGGTAAGCCATGCAAATGATTAGAATTAGAAAGCGATTACGGATGCGGAGAATGAGAACCATCGGCTTGTTCCATGTAAGCAAATGACTGTAAAGTTTCGTTGGAGAATTTATTTATCGTACTCTGTCTGTGGTAAACGTTTAATGGTAAATATGCTTCATCACCAACGGAGGATGCCATATCGATGACTAACGAAGCTCGAACGAGGCCGCACAGTCGGTATGCGAGAGGGTGGACTTTCTTATCGAGCTACGGCAGCCTACACGCAGTGTAACGCCACGACAGTAATGCAGGTTTTGACGAAATGGACAAAGGAGAACCAAGCAAGGAGATATCCTGGCAGTGGAGCACGAAAGAGCGCAACGGCACGGGACGACAGACACCTCATACCTATGGTTGTGACGGATCACACAGCGTCTTCTCGTTTGTTAGCAGAACGTTGGAGCACGGCTACAGGTGTTATACTGTCTAGCTCCATATTCGTCGAAGTCTGCTGCAGCATGAACTGCGTGCACAGGTTTCTCTACGCAGGACTCCGCTGTCGCTGAATCACAGACATCTCCGACTTCAGTGGGCGCGGCTACACAGCGCATGTCATGCCCTGTGGCAAGAAGTTGTTTTCTCCGATAAATCTCGCTACAATCTAGAATACAATGATGGAAGAGTATGCGAGTTATAGATGGGAGCTTCTGCTCCCACAGAGTGTCATCCAAAGTTATACCGCACAAACGCCTGGCATCATAGTGCGAACAGCTATTGGGTATAATGGTTGATCCCATTTAGTGCAGACTGCGGGCAGCCTCAACAGTGATGGATACATAAGAGAAGCTGGGGGCTACAGGTCCTCCCCATTCTTTGAGGCATTCTGGGTTTTTTTTTGATAATGCCCGTGGACATGTTTCTCAGACTCCACAAGCCTTCTTTATGGCACAACAGGTTTCGTTTGTTCTATGGCCTGCTTATTCCCGGGATATATCGCCCACTGAATATAGAATAGTTAGAACACAGAATAGCTCACTGAACTGTCTAGAATCTCATTGGCCAGCGACTCGCTCGTACAGCTGGTGGGGCGCACACCAAGACTGAACTTTGGATTCAAGTCGAAGCCATATGGAATGCCATTCCCGAGGATTACATTCAGAACCTGCATGATTTAATGCCATGACGTGTAAAGGATCTTATTACTCAGCGTGGCAGACACACATAGTGATTTCCGACGTTCTTTATTTTTTTTCTTTGTTTTTTTTGTCTCGTAAATTTGATCGTTTATTTATACATTATCGGTAATATGTGAAATAAATTTCATTCACACTCGACAAATCCTTCATGGTGCTGTATTTTTCACCAACATTAGTAGATAATTTTATCTTACACTGTCTACGTGTATGTTTATTTGTTAGCAGCATGTGCAAAACTGCAGCAGTGTGTATTTGTGTAATTGCATCGTTAATTTATGTAACTATTTTTTCAAAATTTAAACAAAATTTTGAACTGAAAAGGGGATATTGGCCTCGAAAGGGATTTTGCATGGAATCACTAAAGGCGTCGCTTCACATTTCATTTGAGTCTATTGCTATTCTATAAAATATAAGATGTTTATCAATCAAACTGAATTTGGATGTTGTAGATTAAGAAACTAAGCTATTTGAAAGCAGCTGATGCAGTTCTCAGGAATATTCTTTTCTTACTTTTGAATGCAATGGATTTAAATAATAAAAAATGCAATTAACCATCATCTACCTAATTAAACATATTCACATACAATGCTGTTATGTATTTTGTTATTATTCATTTCATATTTTGTAAAATTTTAAGGAATGTCAGATTAGAAAACTCAACGGTTTAAAAGCGAACATTGTAGGGAATAAAATATTTTTATCTCCAAGGCACGAGACTGTCTCTCGGAAATTCTAAAGATATGCTGTTTTTAAATATTTTGGGATTTTGCGCTTGAACTGAATTTTATGTGGCGTAATTGCGAAGAATGTGATATTTAATAAATGAAGTTAGAGCATAAAACGTTAATAATAATAAAAAAAGCAAAGCTGAAATGCTGACACTTAGTAGCACTGAATCGAAAATTCTAAACGTATCCTGTTTTTAAAGGTTTTGTGATTTTGCTGTTGAATAGTATAAGACGTAAGTGCGAATAAAACTTTGCTTAATAATAAAGCCAAAAAAAAAAGCAGGAGTGAGTGTAACAACAGACTGGTAAACTGTTAGTTCAGCAAGAACGTAAAATCCTTAACAAACCGTTTTGGGCAACCATTAAAATCTTTCAGATTATTTTTTAATGTTTTTATTAGTATATTGCTTATTATTTTGAATATTTATTAGTCGTTTCTATCATTAATTGTTAGTAAGAAGTCACAAACGGGTTCAGTCGCCTCCTCGAATTTTGACATTTGGAGCACACATTCGGTATTCGGTAAACGCATTTTATAATATATGCATCCTAAGCATGTATTATAAACAATTACAACAGTGGGTTTTTCCGACCGATTTGCTAACGCCCCATTGGATCTGCCGTCCACTGTGAATAATCTGAATTTCTAAATAAATGGACTCACCATTTTACGTAATCATTAAAATTATGATGTAATAATTTTTATTGCTGTAAATGATAACATGTTAGAAGTTTATTATTAAATGTATCAGAAATCTGATTAAATGCCTAATAATCGATGTCCTTTGCCTATTAATCGATTACTGAAGAAGATTAAAAAATGGTAGAATATTAAATGCCCTGCAGCGTTTTGCTTCTAATTTATCATTATTACTTAACTAAATTAAAAGAATAACAATACAGTTATGAATATAGAAAATTTAATTTAAAACACATTATCATGGCTTTAATTTAAAACATATTTCTTAGAAAATTTATATAACAGGAATACAGTTGATTCCGACATTTTTAATGCTTAAAATTAGTTTCTATTAAAATTCTTGATAAGAATATAAAGGAAAATAATTTTCATTATACCTTTAAGTAAAATTAATTACAATTCTTCTAAAAGATTTTTCTTACTCTAAAAATTCTTTACATATTTCTTTTATTCTCAAACATTTGCGCACATATCTTATTAACATTAGTCATTTCCTTTCATTTATGTGCTTATTTAATTATATCTCTCTTCCCCCCAACTAAGAATCTTGAATTTTTAATTTTGGATAATTTAACCTCCGAAATTAGAGAAATAATGTATTTAAATATAATCCTACGTTTACGAGTTTTTTTCTTTTTTAACATTCTGTAAAGATATGTTCTCTTTCTTTGTTAGAAGACCTTTTCTCTATTGTTAAAAAAAAAAAATTTTTTTTTATTTTTAAAGCAAAAAAAAAAAAAAAATGCGAAATTTTTAAGAATTATAATACACATATCAGAACATGCATTATTAAGCCAAAGCACTCTTTGAATTTGCGTGACAAATGACATAAATGATTAAAAAGGAAACGAACGTAATCATAGTTAAGAAATGAGCTTTATTACAAATTATCAGTTTTCAAAACAATTGTATTTAACAGTAATTCATTGAAATGTATAATATCAGTACTATTTCCTAAATAAATAATCCACAAATAAAAAGCATATTACAAACTTCTTCCAAATCAAAGCTCACAACTTTAATGTGCTGCCATCTGTCGGTAGTTCCGTAAACTGTTTATTAGTCCAAAGGGGTAATTTGACCAGAAGGATTATAATTTTGTTTTGGCACTTTGCGTTGGTTCACTACAAGCGTTGTTTCACTTTTGAAAATTTTGCCACCAAATATTATCGCCCTCTATTATATTTAAAGAAATTAAATAATGAAGAATCTCCATAAATGTACGTATGTTTCTCACATTGTGATAAAATGACGGTACCTAGAGCCATCAAATTTTGAATAACGAATGGGCATTTGAACCCGAATGGGCACCTGGAAGCCCAAGTTTGTAATTTGGAATTTTTTTTATTATCCATTTCTTATTTTGTAAAATTTTGACGAATCTTTGCTTAACAAACTTAACTATTTCAAAGCTAGCAATGGCAACACGTAAAATATATATATATATATATATCCAGCGCGCGAGGCTGTGCATCGGAAATTGTAAAGATATGCTCATTTAAAAATTATTTTGCGTTATTGCTCTTGAACTGAATTTTATGGTTTAAGAGTGAAGAATAAAAAAATAAAGGTAACACTCAAAATGTTTAAAAAACGTTTTTTTTTTGGACGTAATTTTTTTAAAATTTGTTTTATAGTTATTTCACAACAATTAGTTATCAGACATAGGTGCAGTTTTTTTTTTAAACAAATATGAGAAATATACTGAGGCTAATCTTTCTACGCTTTATTTTAAAGTGAAAGATGCATTAATCTGAAAAATTTACGAGGCTCTTCCAGGGCTAATTAAGCCAACCGGGTATGCTGGCGGCAAAATTTACGCGGCCCTTGAAACAGTGCTTATGCATATGGTTGAAACAAAACTATTGCTAGATATAATACAAAATTAAATAAACGTAATTACTTAATATTATTAGTATTCCAACACAATAGTAATTTAATATTTTTAATCCTACGCATTATTGTGACACCACCACTGACAAAGTGGCTAAGACCGCTAAATACTGGTAGTTTGATCTGGAATCGAAATCAAGCGAATGGGCTGGCTGTATGCCTATTTCATGGTTTTTTTTCTTACGCAAGAGGAATAAGGGTCGGTTTCCTTAGGAAGTTCACCATGGAGGCATTCCCCTTAATCAGTTAGCCCACCCAAACTTTGCCATATTCAAAGAACCTAACCCGCTAAATATTGTTATATTATTTCCTCTGTATATGTAGTCTAAACTACATTAAAATCAAAGTTATGATAAAGAACTAAATATTTTATAAGGAAGGAAAGTAAAATCACCAAACTACTGAGACATTTTAGTATAATTAATAAGTTGTAATACTATTTTATGTGAACATTTGTTGCACAGAATTATAATAACAAAAAAATATCTGTAAGCTTTCAGATTTTATAATACGCCCAAAGGAGCTTTTTTATTTTATTTATTACTTATTGTGTTACATTTATTTATTAAATATCATGTTCTTCGCACGAAAAATTCAATTCAACAGCAATATCATAAAAAATTTAAAAACAGTATGGCTGTAGAATTTACGGTAGACAGTCTCGTACATAAAAATGTAGATAAAAATGTTACTTGCTGAACAGTGCTGCCATTGCTCACTTTGAAATCATTGAATTTGTTAATAAAAGTTGCTCAAGTTTTACAAAATGGGAAATAGATAATAAAACAAATTCGAAATTCAAAATTCGGGCTTCTAGGTGCCCATGTACGGGCGGAGGATTACGTTATTCAAAATTTGATGGCTGTACGTATCGTCGTTTTTTTACATTGCGAGAAACGTAACTACATTCTTGAACATTCTTGCTTGCTTAATTTCTTTTAAAATAATGCAGGGCGATAACATGTGGTGGCAACAATTTGAAAAATGATTCAGCCTTTTACAGTGATTCAACGAAAAATCCCTTTAACTAATAAACCTTCTAAGCTAACGCTCCTTTGGAATAAATATTCTAACAAAAAACGCTATTTTTACCAATAAAATTCTGATTTTTTCTGTAAATTCCCAAAGTAAAATATACCTTATGAATCGCAACCAGACTTATGCTTCAAATAGACAGAATAATTGAAAACACTTTTAAATTTCGAAAGACGTTACTTGCGGGGTGTTCTCTGTTACAGCAATTCCAATGACGAGCAGTGTATGCATAAAATTAAAAATACATTCCTATGCGTCATTTTTGAGCACATCATTTGTTAGTGCTCTTCTTGGCGCTATTCTATTCCACTCGACGTTTTAACTTTTCGTCTACCTTTTAACAGATGGGAGCTGCGTTGGATGTAATATGGTTTCTTCGAGTGCTCTTGAATGGGGTAGTAGATTTAATAAATGTTTTATCGAGTTAAATAATAACTAAATGGTTGAATTAAATAAATAAACCCTTGTTTGTATCTTGTGAATTATGAAGTCCATTTTAATAAGTAATTCTGAGCCTGAATTTTCGTTTTTGCCTGTTTTCAACATCATTTATTATGTATTTATTACTGAATATAATTTTCAGAAAAAATATTTTGTTGTTATTTTATTTTAACTTGAATTATTTCTCTCAAACTCAAGCATAAAACGATGAGTGGCATTTGCAATGCTTATTGGCATTTAAAGACTTAACATAAATGCTCTTTGGATTTATAAACATAAATGTTTATGATGACGTTATGTAGAATATGGTATGAAGCTGGAGCATGGAGATATAGCTGTAGGCTCAGAAGACTGAACGCTTCTTTATCCTTAACAAAACATTTTTGAATAGAAGAATAGATAAGTGAATTGCGCAAAATTCAGTCTGTTTCTTCCGTAATTGCATTTATACTTTTTACAAATTTGCAAAAATTTATTTGAAATAAGAAAGGGAAATGGAAAATTTAATGTTATCAACACGGACAGGCTAAGAAAAAATATGCACTACTTTATAGTGTAATAGCCATTTTTTGTTTCTTGACATTGATCGAGTTTACATGAAAATGTAACACTTTCATTAAAAATTTTAGCCCAGCATTATCTTTTCCAAATTTATACCTGTTCGTATTGGACAACTAATGTAGAAATTATTTAATATTTTATTAAAAATATTTGGCCTTAATAAATTGTTCATTGGTTAGTTTAGAAAAAGTTAATTACATTTCTCGAGACGCTAGCCCCCTGATGAAGGTGTCATCAGAAATGTAAAGTTAACTTTTCATAATTCTTCTTATTCTACTGTGATACTCTTTACGATACATTTTTATGGTACTTTGGTTCTTCGAATTTTTGTAAAACCTTTTACCGTCTGTCTCACTGCTTTGCTTTTTTTTATTCCAATTTGCTGTTTGACCTTAATAACAATCAGTAAAATTATATTTACCTATTCCATTTACAAAACAAATCTGATGTGTATACCAAATGACTTCCTTATACGGAATATTAAATTATGCGCATTTTTTTTTCTGCTTTTTCATTTAAACGTATTTCCTCGTATTTCATTAGAGATATATTTCTCATTCAATTAATTCAGTTCTCATTTCGCGACAAGGCAAAAATAAATAAAATCTCAAAATATCTATATTAAAAATTGAAGAATATAGAAAAACATAAAACACCAAATACATTTAAACAATTAAAAAAATGTTTTTACAATTAAAATTACAATTTCCACACAAAAACAAGCAATTCGGCCAGTGGCCAACAAGGCAGATTTTTCCGTGCATAATACTGAAGTTTTATTTTTGGTCTCACTCGGCATAAAGGCACCAAAGGCACAGACACTGACCTAATTTGTTACGGACGCTATGCTGAGTTAATATATGGGATAATTAAATAACTTAAATGATAATTCCAGAATGCATTAAGCATAATTTAGTTCCAATAATAAAAGAATAAGTTACTTTGTTGTTACGAAACTTAGTTTCCCTAGATTGGTAACAAACCCAACATTCTGCTAAGTTTCAAATGTAACAAATATGGCTGCTATGGTAAAAAGGGTAGGCTTAGAGGCATTTAAACAACTTTTAAATTGTTGATAATTCTACAACTATAACATCCAGGTTAACTAAAGGCATAAAAACCTTAAGCTGAAGATAAGAACAACGTAATTCAATCATTTTTAAAGCAAAAAATGCACAATTTACGAATTTATAAGAATACAGAAACTGAGCGTACTGAACCGAGTAACAAAGTGGATATATATATACATATATTTATATACTTTGGTGCGACCGATTACAACCAAAACAGGAGGTGCATATCTGAATGTTACAACAGTCTTATATACAAAATTTGAAGTTACTCGTTCTTGAGTTCGCATAGATACGTGCATACAGACGCCACGAAAAATCTCTTCTGAATCCGTTTTAAATCAGTTTTATAATTCGTTCGTTAATAAGTGTCCTTTATTCTGTCCTTACGTACAGATGTCAAACAAAAACTTTGTTAAATTACATTCGATAGCGGTCAAAATGAATATTTTCGTTGAAATATGATACCCGAAATCTTTCGCGATTACAATACTTCCTTTTTACTTCGCACAAGGAAATTAAAAAGTGCGTTATGCCTGTTGCTCAGTATGCTTAAATACAGTTGGGATGATTTTAAGACCATCTGTATGAGAAATCGAGAGTATATTTTCGTTGGCATCGGTACAGTATTCACAGGCAAACGTAAAAAAAATGTACATCATACTTAGGTTTGCATCTGATAAGAGGCAACTTTGGTAATGAGTTGTGGATAAAAATGTGGAGACTGGAAGCCTTTTAACGGAAGCAAGTTTTTATTACGCTTCACTGCAGCTGGTGGAGGATCTAGGAGAAGATTTATTGGTCCCTTATGAACCAAAATATCGGCAACAACCGACGTTTACGACAAATATTTAATACTTAATAATGCTCTGGATCGTTTCGGAGAAAATAATTGAAATGGTCGAGCGTAACTGTATAACATGCAACTGGCTGAACATTCGAAATTCTTCACAGAACAAGAACAGTTTCTTAACAACACACCATATTCTCGTAGAGATATTTATTTACTATAACGTTACGCTAATAATACTTCTTTAGTGGTCTGATATCGGTTAAAACTCCCTTTTTTTAAATACCTTAGACAGGAATATCATGTATCAGTACTATAAAGAATAAAGTTGCTTGATAGACGCAAATGTATTTCTTACAAAAATATATCACAGTATTAAACTTACGTTAATAAAATGTACTAGTATGCTTTAAAAATTTATTAGAATATAGTTACGCATTCGAAAAAATTCCAGCCGATAAATTCTGGCTTTTAGCTCTTTCGCATCAGTAGAGGTCAAAATCTGTTTCACTCAAACATCTGAAACGTTTATATACGTATATATATATATTTGATGGAAAGGATTTTCTTCCCCCATGCCAAGTAGAACGTTACAATGCTAATGATAACATAAAGTGAAGAGATAATTTCCGTCTTGGGATCCTCATACGCTTTCACCACTGTGTGCCGTTTCCCCTTAGAACAGGATTGCAATTTGTGGCAGTAATAGCTAAATATTGACACTAAAGAAAGGAGAAGGAAGGTGCATTCAAATAACAGAACTACTTTCAGTGACTTCAAAGGAATGATTGGAATGTCACTTAATAACTCCCGAAAGCAATGAGCCATGTACTAACGGGATGGGGGAGAGTACCAGGTAGAAAATGATTCAGGCATTCGGGACGACCTGTCGATATATGAGTAGTTAGACGTTTTTGGAGGACTTCGATGTGAAAGAGTTAACAGGCTTTATTTGATGTATATCAATTGGATTTAATTTAAATCAAGGAGAACTATAGTTAATATCTATTTCCTTTTGCAATATATTTGCAAGTTTATCATTAAATGAAATATTTATTTGCGATGGGAGCAAATATTTATAGACGGGGTTCTGGCTGAATATTAGTTTCAACTTATGACATAAATTTAGAAATCTTTTGAGACTAGGATTTTAAAAATGGGCCATTTTGAAGATGTAAAGTTTTCATGAGTTACACCATAGAGCGTAGAATTCAAGCTGGAGTTGAAGAAAATTTCACAAACATGAAAATGTCCATCTTTTCATCATAATGAGAAGCGATGATGATGTAGGAAACACCATATATTAATATTTAAGACTTCTTATCAATTACGACTTAAACTCAGATATTTCTCTATTTTTCATTGTTATAAACTAAAAATAGCATTAAATGTTTCTGAAACTTTAACCTATTTTATATTAGCTCTTTTTTCCATATTATATAAATTTACATAACATGGCAGTTTGTTTAAAAATGCAGTGACTGTGTATGTTGGTTAACGTGTAATAACATTTAATATTGTAAGGTTTTATGTTTATTAACCCATTATACTTCCTTCTTCCACCATGCCTTCATGGTGTAACTGTAGTACACTCAGCGCGTATTCAAGAGGTGTAGGTCATGATTCTACAGTGACGCCCGAACTCAAAGGGCTGAATGATGATTTTTCAAAACCAGAATTGGGAGATTGGGTCCCTTAATACCCAAGCGCTCATTGAAAGGGGCATTATATATAAGGTATTTTCTCCCTCCTTTCTGAATGCTTCGTGATGTAATGGTAGCATACTCGGCGCGTATTTGAGAGGTCCAGGTTTCCAGTCCCGGCAAGGACATTGCTCATCACGTCTCCTGCTTCTCAAAAAATCCTAATGAATCTACACCTTAACTATTTTTGTCTTTGCTTTCTTTTCTATTTTCATCTTCCAACGGAAATAGAAATGGCAGCAGATGTATATAAATTAGTTTATAACACAGTCTTTGACGTTAAGAGAGAGAAGCTGCCACTGACCTTCTCGACGACCTTCTTTAGCAGCTACTGCTGATCCTCTCCTTACCATTTATGCTCAAATCTTAGATATACCTGGATTGGGTTTAGCCTTTAGCTAGCCGTGTTAGCTTGATTAGGAGGCTTAAAGCATAGCTTACAGTAGGAATTTGTCTTGTAAATTGCATACTTTAATTGCTCAAGTTTTATTTTGACTCTTCGGTTTTGTTCAATCCTCCACAAAGATGGTGATTTAATTGGTACTAGACGAGCTGAGTAATTTAAATCTTTAAAAAAGGTTTACTTTAAATATTCTTCTGAGTTCATAGCTATTTATATGAAAGCCTAAGATGGGCGTTTAAGTCACCTGACAGTCTAAGCAGAAGCAGAATTTACCTTTGACGTACATATAGGTTCCACATAAAATCATTTGTGTAATAACAACAAATTTTATATATGAATGAATTTTTAAGCTACACACACAAATAATTTTTTACATGTTAACTTAGATGGTATTTCTCTCGCCTTTTTCGCATGCCTTCGTGATGTAGTGGTCAGCACGCTCGACGCGCATTCGAGATGTCCGTGGTTCGAATCCCGGCAAGGGCATTGCTCATTTTTCATGATTACTGCCTCCAAATAACATGTAATGACTCTGTTACCGTGAAAGACCGAAATTGGAGAATGTCGACTTTCATCGGAGAATGTCAACATTCGCCAAATACGTCGGTGAAAGATCGAATATTGCATTACACTTGTAAGGTTTTAGTTAAACTAACCAAGTTTTATTTTTAAATCTTTCTATCTCCTCTCTGTTTCAACTTCCCGTCAGAAGAAGCGCTCGTTTTCAGCTTATGCTAATTTAAAGTGGAGCCAAGTACTATTTAAACCAGAGGTAGAAACCTCTTAGTGTGAGAGAGCTTTAGTCTCAGATCACGGTCATTCTGCTCGACGTTCGCCTGACCAGCTAGCAGCCAAAATTCTAAGCCATAGTGCTTACGACGTGATTGCATATTGAAATAAATTGAAGTGCGCTAGTATTAGTATATCTTGCTACGCACCCTTTCAGTTAGAGGCCAAACTCCGCGAATCGCTCGGTGAGCAAAGTTTAATTTCTATTTAGATTTAGTTTAAATTTATTTGATTGTTAAGTTAGGCCCAAGTGCGGTCTTTTACTTTCTGTATCTCTCCCGAGTTGGGAAATGTGTATATAATAGTGGTTTAACAAAAGAGGATTTCAAATCCCTTTGACGTGCAGTTATTTTCCAGCACAATAGTTACACCAAAACATAGCGCCTTTTCCGCTCCCTGTTGCAGTTCAGGACTTGAGACTTGAGAAGAAGATCCCTTGTAAGTACTTCACCATGTTTCCAAAGAACATACACAGAACACTCAGTCCTGATACACTCTTGTACATTCCGGTGTATGTCGACAATCACAGATATGCTCTGGTGTAGGTCGAAAAGAGAGGCGACTGGCTGTTTCCCATAAATGCAGTTGTAAAAGCGAGGGCCTCTCGGGCAATTCAAAGTCTCATAATAGTTTAAGTTGTTGCAATAAATCAGATTTGAATCACATAATTTAGTAAGTTTTTTATTACTATTATTTTATTTTCTCATTTACTACGTACTGTATAATTAAGTAAGTTTTTTAACTTCTATTATTTTCCTTTCTCATTTTGAATGTATTGTGTGTTTTTTCGCGACTGAATTACGGAGAAGAAAATATAATATTCTCATATATTCAACATTCACCATTAGTACATGGTGAATGTCGACATTCACCGGTGTAAGTCAGAAATAAGAGTATTTGGAGAATATTTCGGACATACACCAAGCGACTATGCGAATGTTGACATTCACCGGTGAAAGTCGACATTCTCCAGATTTCGGTCTTTCACAAAGTCACCAAATAGCTTAGTTTCGATTTTAGTCAGTCATCGAAAATTAAGACAAAAGATAACATTAACTTGGCGTAAGTCTTCAATAACTCTGCCGATAAGGGTGACAAGATACGAGTCCTTCTTCAGTAGCAAAATAAAATTAGTAATCTGTAGTTCGAGTCCTGGCGAGGGCATTGCTCGCTTTTCACATTTCCTGCTTCCAAATAACCTAATGACTCTACAAGTGGCTCCCGAACAAAAAAGGTGGTGGATGATGAATCTCCACCAAAGGGATTTGGCGACTGGGTCCCCTAATCTCCAGCTGCCTTTTAAAAGAGTGAGACTATAAGGTATTTCTCCCGGCCTTCTTCGCATACCTTCGTGGTGTAGTGGTCAGCACGCTCGACGCGTTTTCGAGAGGTCCGTGGTTCGAGTCCGCGCGAGAACATTGCTCATTTTTCACATCTCCTGCTTCCAAATAACCTAATAACTCTACAAATTGTTTGACAACAAACACGTCCACAGTTAAATATTAAGCTGGAATTTCAAATATTCGTTATAAATATTACTGAATTTCTTACCAGAAATAATTTGAGCTTTAGAAAATCAGTATTTGATTTCAGCCTAATTACAGCCTGCAGCGTATTTTAAGCATTTCAGGCATCCATAGATGTCTTTTACTTGAGAAACTGTACCCGGATGTACAGTGTGATCTTTCTATATAATTAGTATCCTAGTTCTCGGGAAACAATAAAATTCCATGACTTAATTTTCCGTCTTGTTCGCTATTTTAATAAAGTGAGGGGGGGGTGTAGCGGCAGAAGGTAATTCACAAAATGACAGGTTACGCATCCCGGATGTCGTCATCAGCGGGGGGGGGGGC
>KK120412.1:137032-179215 GCA_000611955.2 Stegodyphus mimosarum | reverse complement strand
GGCAGTAAGAGGATGCAATTACTGTCAATCGCTTCATCGCCATCCTTGCATCGCAACGCCTCGCTTTTCAAACTCCGAGGGATGCGATTCGTATCTCTTTACGGAGAGAGAATTTGCTGAACTGTGTGATTAATAATGTCACAAATGATCTTGCGAGGGGAGAGGAAACGATATTCCGCTTATCTTTCGTGTTCTTTAAGTTGTATAATAATTTTCTTTTGAAACTGATCTGTCTCAGTGATAGCTGATCTTAAAGTTCGAAAAAAGTAATTTGGGAAAATTTAAATAGGTTCACAAATTAACAGAAATGTGTGAAAATGTTTTAAATACTATATAGTTTTTATAATATTTCATTTTTATATTGCTAAATGTTGATAATTATGTGTGTATCTGAAGGCTAACTGGGATTCAACAGGTCCACCTGGTTTTGAGGATATTATCAGTATTCCTTTGCAAAGCATTTAAAGAAAACTTTCTGCATCTGCGAACATTGATTATTATAATTCATTTAAAATTGTTATTATACTCGAACTGTTACCTTTCCGGTTACTTTTTAAATGGCATGAAAGAAAAAAAAAATGAGTTATTTGAAATTGGCAAAACTATCCAGGCCTTCCTGCCTAAGGGTTAGGATAAAATAGATAATTTTTAAGGGGGTGTCTAGATAACGTTTCAAGGGAAACTGGCTTTTAGGATGATGTATAGATCATTTTCTAAGAAAAACTGTCTAGTATTCGCGTTAGACCCGAGAAAAGCTACGAAAACCAATCATGCGGGCAGCCGGTAAGCCTTAGTTCGAACTCTGATCTAATTATCAATCTACAATGGCGTTAACAATTCGGCCAATATTGGGGCAGCAAAGTTTAAAAAAGTGTAGCCAGAGATCTGGCTAACAGGCGAGGGATGTACCATTTAGGAGTTCCAGCTTATGATTTAGAACCCTAGGAAGATGGGAATCTGCATTGTAGTACAATAACGGCCATTTGCAGTTTTGACGGTTTATAGGAATTTGTGCTCTTAATTTATTAAGAAATTATTAAACCAGCTTACTAGACCGAAAGAGGCAATCTGCTCAGAAAGGCTATTTATTTCGTTTTGACATTTTGCGTTGGTTCCCATTAAATTAAGTTTCACTTTTGAAGTGGTTGCCATCAAATTCTAGAGCCTTGCATTATATTTAAAAAAATTAAATAATGAAGATTCTGCATAAATGTATGTATGTTTCCCATACTGTGGAAAAATAGTGGAACCCACAGACAGCAAATTTTGAATAACCTAGTCCTCCACTCGAATATGGGCATCTGAAAACCTAAACATGGAATTTGGAATTTGTTTTATTACCTATTTCGTATGTTTGTAAAACTTTAACTAATTTTTGATTAACAAACACAGCGATTTCAAAGTGACAAAGGGCAACACTGTATCGAAAAAAAAATTATCACCAGCGCGCCAGACTGTGTATCGGAAATTCTAAAGATGTGCTCTTTTTGAATTATTTTGTGATACTGCCGTTGAATTAAATTTTATGGTTTAAGTGCGGAGAGTGTGATATTTAAAAAATAAGTGTAATACAGAAAACGTTAAAAAACGCCCCTTTGGGTGGAATATGAAATATGACAGCTTTCACATTTTTTTTGTTTTGTTTTCATCTGTATGGTATTTTCATATCACTAAAATTATGCAAATTAAACGGTAAATAAAATTTGCTGTGAAGGTAATATATTTTAGCAATCGTGTTCCATTTACGAATGATTAAAATCTTCAAAGACAAGCTATGCTCAGTTGTTTATTAACGACTTCTAAGTCTTTCTGAATAGAAAACCAAATGTCACAAAATCAGTGATTTGAGATGCCTCTCATAAGAACACATGATTTTAATGTAGTAGTTTGTTTACTACTCAGTTCGAGGCATTAGTTTGCTCTATAGAAGGACATCTTTTGCTCAAATTTCCTTTTATTTTCCTTTGAGGAATTGTAGATAAAAGTTTTGAAACACGTTGAAACGCAATAAAAACACTGCACCTTTTTAGCAAAGATGCGCATAGCTATCCCTTAGCATTACGAAAGCTCACTTCTTTCCAGTTCGCTTTTAAGAAAGTCTTACATCAGTGCCTTTCTTTCGGTTTAGAGAGAAACCTGAAAAGGTCTTCCGTTTTTATGAAGAAAAGCGAAAGTTATGAAGTATAGTTCGAAATTCGCTTTATACAAAGTTAGGAAAAAGTACTGCTTTAGTTGTGAAGGCACACGCATGTTTAGGGTTGCGTGCCAAGTTATTGTTAAAGGAATTTCCATATGTCTACCAATTGTTTTACGCAAGAATTACTTAATACTCTACTTTTCAATTCATTCATAATACTGCTACGGATTTCATATTTATTTGGCTATGTATTTAAAATTGTAATTAAAATTGCTTTATTTTCCAGTGCAAAGCAGACGATTTTTGAAGAGTACAAAAACGTAGAAGCTACGTTCGAAAAATAAAAATAAAAGAACACGTGCATTTAATATTTAATAAACAAATAGCTCGTAATTACTGTTGCCATCCAGAAAAATCTAGAAAAATCGAGATTGTTCTAGTGATAATTAAAAAGCTTATAAAACCCGAATTGAAACACATCATCTCAGTTGTAGTTGTAGCTGCTTAAAGCGAACTGCTGTTTGTTTACTTAATGCTGTGATTGATTGTAGCGAATTCGCTGTGAGATTGGATTAACTTTATCTGTTTTAAAGTGAATTTTGTTTAACGTTTGAGATATTGTGATATTGTACTAATATTGCTGAAGAATTATTTCAGCATTCTGATTTATTTCTTGTGGAAAGAATAAACTTTTGGTAACTTTTTAACGATTTGTGCATTCAATACGTAACGAACACGTACTCAGGCAACAATAGTTTATTCTTCAACTGCATCATGAATTTTAAGTTTTTATTCATTCAACGGTATTCTACTGTTTAAGAAAATTTATTAACACCGTAAGGTGACTTACGGCGAGCACATAAATGCTAGATAATGCTAAACATCTCTGCACTTCCCTCAGATTAACGGTAATAAGAACTGACGTTAAAGGTTTGATGCTTAAGTTAGGTTACATTTCTACATCTTATCAATGCTAATGGTTTGTATAGTTATTTGGTATATTATCTGATTAACTTCAAAGCTTTGAGGAATATCTGCTAAGGAGAAGGATGCTTCCGTGGAGGACTTTCTAACTGAAACTCCATCTTATACATATTATACACAAGGAAAACCGCGAATATGCCCGTGCTTCCAAGCCCGTTCGTGGGTTTCGAACCTCGGACCGAACTACCAATGTTCAGCGATTTTGTCAGTTAATTTAACACAAATATGCTCCTTTCATAGTGGCCTGGTGGGCCCATAGCTAGCATAATCCGGAGCATATAGTTTTGTTCACCACTGCATTATCTATGAGAGTAGCTTTAAAATAACATTCCACTCAATAGCTCATATGTACATGTGATAAATAAATTAATTACTAATTATTACCGATAGTTTTTAGCATTACATTAACACTTCGTATGTAATATTATTACCAAAGGGTTTGCATATACTAATATATTGCCTTTTAAAAAAACAATAAATCGTAACTTTAATAAAACTAATTTCTCATTGAGTGTAACGTTTCTCAGGCATGTGCTTGGAATGCAAAGACAGGGAAGAAAACCGTAGCGACCTTCAAACTAAGAACTTTCGTTTAAAAATCAGACAAAGCATCTTTGTACTAATAATTACAATAAAAATTATTATTACAAAGCCCCTTTGTACTAATAATTACAATAAGAATCCGACGCAAAATGGGAAGACGAAAACAATAGTTCTTCAGGGACAGAGCCCCTTGGGGCTAATAAAATTAATCTTTCAAATCACAAACACGAAATTTCGTTATTTTGAATTCAGTACATTTAAATTCAAGATTTCTTTCTTCCTTTCTATATTCGCTAATGAGCTCTTGTTCCTGGATGGTTTATGTTTTTAAATTCCTGAAGAAGTTGTAAGGATCTTAAGTTTAACTAACGTTTATTTTATTTTAAAACTTTACGATCATCTCTTATTTACCGCTTCCGGCCAGAATTAACGAGTGAATATGTTTATGCAAATTGTACTTGCTAAACCTTAAGTTGTGGCTTTTTTGCCAAGAGTAGAAGGAAGCAGAGAGAGTCTTCACGCGAGCTTGCCATCAGTTGCTGTCCGCCTTTAAGACCAGACGTTTAATCCTCTTGAAAGTTAAAGTCGTATTGTAGTTTTTTGCAGCTTGCGTACTAGGGATGTAGTAATGTAAAATGCCAGTCTTATTTCTAGTCATCTGTGTAAGATATTAAAACTTAGCTCTTATTTAAATTTTAGTTAGTTAGTAGTCTTACATTCTTTTACGTTCAGGCCACAAGGTGGTTAGTCTTTGTATCCCGAAGTGCGGGGACATTTGTAAAATCGATAAGCAAATAAAGGGTAATTTGAACCCTTCTTAGCTTTGTTGTATCTTCTACACACGAACGAATATAGCTTTTAGTAAGCTCCCTGTTCCTACTCAGGACTCCAGTTATGTTTACAAAATCAGCAAGAAGAAACAGTAGTCCTGATAAGATTAGAATAATTATACCTTTTTCATAAATTATTTCTGACTCTAAATGAAGTTGAAAAATGTTAACCTTTTTCGATGCTAATCATTTTAAAACTTTCAGAACAAGTAATCATTCAAAGAAGTGCTGTTACGTTTTTCAGATGTTTTGCAATCAGCAATGAACACCAAAATATATTCAAAACAATTATATAATTAAATGTGTTTTAAATAGTTTTTTGCTACGTTTAAGCAAAAATATAGTTAGAGAAATTTGTTGCCTAAAATATAGTGTAATAGAGAAATTACTTCTTTTCACAGTCTGAGTGAAATTAAGATATTTAAAAAATATATTTCATAAATATTATCAGATGCTACTACATTTTACAACAGTTTCTGATCCTGTTTAATGTTTACTAGGAGCGTTCTAAACGTCAATACTGAGAATTGGAGCAACTTCATCGGATACTCAGAATTAAAACCCCTGTTCCTAAGCAAATAGTACAATTTTCTTTCCCCAGTATCCCCCTGTTTAATTAAGTTTAAAGAATGCTTTAAAAAGTGAGTTTATCTATTTGCATATATATATAATTTCCCTGTAAATATTTTAAACTAAAAGTTTGCTTTACAGGTTAGGTATTGTATTCGCTCTGAAATCCTTAATTCATCTACCTGCTACTAAATGTGTTCCCTATTCGTAAAAATTATATTGTATCTGGCAGGAAGTGTAATAATGGATGATCATTGATAGTATTTGAAATTTTGCTTTATTGATAATTTATTTTCATATTAGCCGCAAAGCGGCCAGCCTTCGCCTGGCTTTTAATGTATAGGAAAAATGCCTAATTAAATTAAAAAAACTGCACAGAATTGTACTCTGCAGAACAACTTTAATTAAATAAAAATTCAATAAAAATGTTATTACACATAAAAAATTACGATGAAATAAGCAATATACCTTAATATAAATATGGTGCTAAATTTGGTAGACTGTTGCACGGATTTTTTGCGGTTTACGTTGGCGCGGTTTTTACAATCGTCAGCCATCCTGAAAAACGCTGTTTTTATGCATTTTAAAGTATTCGAAACTTAAAAAAAATAAAGATCGTTAAAAACAATGTTTTTGTTGAAAACGTCATTTTTTAAGATGGCAGGCAAATGTAAATAAATACATTTACTACGAATATAAAATACGAAGTAAGATTAATTTATTACTTAAAGCACAGAAATAGAATAAAAATACCGCTGTAAAAACACTGCTACAACGTTTAATTGGATTAAAATATTACTTAAATTGAATATCGAATTAAAAACATCGTACCAACGTTTGAAAGAATTAAAATATTACTTAAATTCAAATACTTTAAAATAAGTTTTATAGGATATAATTGTTTAACTTAAAACATATGTGGCAATATATAATCTCAGGAATTTTTTATAGTATCATTCGTTATTTTTTTGCAAATTTTTTTAGTACGATGGAATGCACAATTTAGCAATTACCCAATGCGCAAACATTCTGCAACAAATCAGGGAGCTGATTACATAACGCATAGAATTAAAATTATTTTAATAATCATACATAATAAAATCATTTAAAAAATACAAAATTAAATTGTATTTTAATAGTTAACAGTCATAAATAATGTTTAAAACATTAGATTATAGATATTAAAACCAAATACTTTTAAAGTAAGGTGACGTCATTGATTGTTGACTTCACAACATAAAATATCATAAACAATCAAATTTTTATTTAAAAAAAATCCAAAATTAAATTGATTTTTAATATTTAGAAAGCCATGAATAATATTTAAAACACGGAATTTATGCATAATAAAACGCATTATTCTTTTAAATAAAATGACAAAAAATTATCGGTTACCATAAATAACTTGTCTAGCAAAGGGTTTACCGTAAGTCGTATCGCTCGCCAAAAAAAATCGCCAAAAATCCGTGCAACCGTCTACCAAAGAAGCACCATAAATATTAATTAATAATAAATCCTAGTAAATAAATTAACCAACTTACCGTTGCCTTCTATGTCCAGTATCTAAGAGAAACATTAAATTTAAAAACTGCACAGAATTATCACCCTCTTTTTTCCGAGTGGCAACAGTGCTGATATCAGCAACAATGGCAACAGTGATATATCAGCAACAATGGCTGCGTACCATTGTTGCTGACATAATGAGAGAGAATTATCGACTTGATGCGATTTCACTAAAAAACATAAAATAAAAAAATCTCATTTGAATTTTGAAAAAAAAAAAAAAAACGCTATGAGGTGCATTGATTCTTGACTAGATGCACTCCTATGTACCAAATTTCGTAGCCCTGGGTCTATAAGCTTACACGCAGTTCGAAGTAAAGATGCACACACACACAGATAGACTCTTCCTTAATACAACGTGTAAATTTGATAATAACAATTCTTTGACGCTTGTAGCACAACACATTAACATTTTGAATATATCATCCCCAAAGGGCTATTAGTTTCGACCAGGATTTTGTGCCGTTTGACTTTGATGCGATGTTTCACTTTTCATTTGATTTTGCTCCCATTTGGAAAAACGTAAGCTATTATTCTTTCGTATGTAATCTGTCTGCTATTATTTAAGAAATTAAACTGTTCAAGAGCAATAGATACACTTTTTAAATTTTTATTTTAATGGTTAATTTAAATAAAAATGCATTTATTTCATGATGCATCTGTAACATTAAATATTTAATACATTATTTAATACATTAAAATTGGATTATGTTTTTACTTTTAAATATACAGGAGATATATGATGTTTCCATGTTAGTTTAAATGCATATTCATCTAATATCGGATAAACTATTTTGCTTTCTGCCTGGACCATCTCCATTAATAAACCATATGAAACATTAAATGAGCCATTTTGCACTGAAATAAAATAAAAGTAAAATCTGAAGCCTTTCAGAGTTTTTTATTATTTTAAATTTAAATTAATTGAATTCACGAAGAAAAATTTTGCTTAAGGTTTTATGTAGCTCATTATAATGCAAAAAAACATTAATGTGCACAAATTTATAACTTCCTTGTAAGAAGTAAAGGAAATATTGTAATTACAAAAAATTCCGGGTACCACATTTCAACGAAAATATCCAATTTGACAGCTATCGAATGCAATTTAACGATGTTTGTGCGTGACATCCGTACGTAAGGACAGAATAAAAGACTCTTTTTAACCCCCAAAAAATATAAAACTGATTCAAAATGTAATCTGAAGAGATTTTTTTTCGTGACATCTGTGCGTACGTACCTATGTATGTATGTATCTCGCATAACTCAAAAACGAGTAGCCTCAGAACGTTGAAATTTTGTACAGGACTGCTATAACATGTAGATGTTCACTCCTCTTTATGGTTGCAATCGATCACACCAAAAGTATATATATATATATATGTATATACTCACTCTGTTACTCGGCTCAGTGAACTCAGACATTTTTATTTTTATACGTTGTTAAATTAAGCATTTGTTTTGCTTCACAAATGATTGAATGATGTTATTCTTATCTTCCGTTTAAAGTTTTTATGCCTTTAGTAAATCTGCATGCAATATTTGTAGAATTATCAACAATTTAAAATTGTTTAAGTGCTGCTAAGCGTAATTATGTTTACCATAGCAGCCATATTTGTTTATATTCGAAACTTAGCAGAATAGTGGATTTGTTGCCAATCTACAGAAACTAAGCTTCGCAAACAACAAAGCGAACGCCCTCTTTTATTATTGTGAATTAAATAATATTTAGTCCATTCTGGAATTCATTCGTGGAAATAAGTGTTTAGGATATACTTCGCAATTTTCAATGTAGCTGTTTTGAGTTTTTATGTGGTTTTGCCTTGTCGCGAATTGAGAACTGAATTAATTGAACGAGAAATACTAAATCGGTTGTGAAAAACTGTTTTTATTTTTCTTTTCCCCCTTTTTTTTGTTTGTTTAATTTTTCTATACATCGTTTAGATTTATTATAGTATTTGAATAGAACATGTGGCAACAATTAGTTAATTCTTCAAATGATATAAATTTTGTGTATTCTGAGTAATAAATTGAATGAGATATGAATGCTGTTAAGTGAACCTAGCACCAAATTGTTGCTATGGTAAACTAATATATAGCAAATTTTAAAGAGTGCATTTATTCTATTGTGGTTTATGCGCTATCGACGAAGTAAATTTATTTCAATCCAATAAGTTAAAATGGTATAATTAACATTCCGTATATGAAATACAAGAAAAAATGCGTATAATTTAACATTCCGTAAAAGGAAGTCATGTGGTGTGTACATCAGATTTTATTTAGATTTTTGAAAATAAAAGTTTTATTGGAGACTGTAAGTAACGAAAACAACGTAAGTGTTTACTTATATCTCTAATTTTTAGGTTATTCTATCTCAAGTCTTTTTCTACTCTGAAATACTTGATATACAATTTATAGCTCAAGAAACAACAATGTGTATTGGCATCTACAGTTCGTGGTACATTTGCATTGTTAAGAAGTTACGGATTTGCTAATATAATAATAAAAGAAAAACGAATTTTCTATAATTCTAAGCCGATTTCAGACTTGCTTTTTTATAATGTAGCCCTCTTTAGGCTTTAAGAAAACCTGTTAGAAATTTCACTTTTTGCTGGAATTTTTTTAGCCTTGTCTAATTGGTCAAAAAAATTAGAAATTGCCGCAACAGTCGACGCTTATGAAGTACGTAATAAGCTGGGGGTGTTTTCTTTCTCGTGTTTAAAATTAAAACTGGCGTTTTAACCGGTTTTTCCTGAGTAAAACTAATCGATAGTTAATCTCCTTTTCTTCGAAATTAATCTCTTTCCTTCCTTCCCATAAATTTAAAAATAATACTCAAACTGGATTTAATTTTTCTAGAGATGTTCGATAGGATTAATTTTCCCCTCTAATTGCGAAATGTTTTTCGCAGGCTTAGGCAAAAAAATTGTTGAGTTAATAATAAGATTAAGTGTATACCGTAATTAAAAGTATAAAATATATGAATACTTTTAATATTACCTTCATAGAAATCACTGATAACACTGGGATTCAAAATGAAAGTAATAAAAACAATTTTGTTTTACAAATAAAACCCAAGATTTATCAGAAAAAATTTTGAAGCCTGGAAACTAGGAGATATATGCAATTTTGAATTAAAACATGTAATTTGTATATTCACTTATTACAAAATCAATGTAAGTTTACGATGGAAATTTAAAGACAAATGAAAAACTGATAATCTTGTAACTTTTACTGAATCAATTATTTCCGACCATCTGGTAAATCATACGCTCTCATAAATGACATGGGAACTTTATCACTATACCTTTGGCATTAATCTGCTTCATATATATATATATATATATATATATATACGTACGTAGATAGATACATAGACAGTAGCGCTTTATCACGGACAAGCGACTATTTACATTATTTTTCATAACACATGTTTAATAAGACATAAAATACTTACAAGATTTATATAACATTAATGACGTTGTAGTGTCATTAAGTTATTTTGACGAAGTAGATGTGGAAAATATGCAATGACCTCCGAGTACGAGCCGAGTGTGCTACCGTTACACCCCGAAGGCATGCTGAAATGAAGAAGAAAATACTTTAAAAAGCCTTAACAGTTTAAATCGGACATTTTACCAGATTCATATACTTCTTAAAAAACTTATTGTTCTTAAAATTAGGTTATAATGATGATGGAACATGGAAAATGTGCAAAGCCCTGGCTGGGAGTTCAACTGGGAACCTCCAGACTACTCATCGAGCATGCTTCCATACGAAAACATGCGATAAGGAGAGAGAAAGTACCTTAAAGACTAACTAGAGTTTTTTTTCTGGGCGCGCCAATTAACATTTAAGTTGCACGCGTAAGAGTGTGAGTTGAAAGCATTAAATTAAATTTTATGATTAAATTTAATTTAATGATTAAATTAAATTTTATGTTTAAATTAAATTTTATGATTAAATTAAATTTATGATTAAAGCATTGAAATTAAATTTTATGATATACTTAGACCATGGAATTAGATGTTTTTAACCCCATATTCGGCCTTTGCAGTGAGTCAACCTCAAGGACATTAGTATACTCTTGACATCATGAGTCGTATAGCATTTTGCCAAATTACATCAGTCTTGTCTTTACTGAAAGGAATCACCATCCGTTGGAACTTTAAAAGAAGTACGAAGGGAGAGGGGACAATACGATATGGACGATACTGAAAGGAAGCACCTTAATCTTCCTTCATCTCTGCAACCCCAGCCTAGTCAACAGCCTCATCTATAATTCAAAAACCTTAATCGAAACCGGACAACATCTTTAACTTTTAAAGTCTTTGGAAAATTTAATTTCATGTTAAAAAATTAAATCAGTTGAAATAAAAATCATGATATGCAGTTTGGTTATCAATTGTATCTGCACAGGTTTAAATGCCATAATCAATATTATTCCAGACAACTGCTTCTTCTTCAGTCCATTTTATAATGTATTCAGCGCAAGTACTTGCATATTTCGGTCCTTTGTGATTTTCATTTACGGCGTCATTGGTGTTCCTATTATTCTTTTTTATAAATTTTTGTAATTCTGTATGTTCCTAAATATTTTGATTTTAACTTGAAGTTTGTTTCAAATTCAGATTTTTGAATGTTATTAAATCATCGATTTCACAACACTTAGAAGAACGTCTTCGAAGATTATACTTTTCTTATTTACTTCCTGAACATAAATATTTGTTTCTTTTCATTTTTTCAAACTTCTACGCGATAAGATTCATAAATTTTGTAAAGTCACCTGTTAACTCTATTGTGATTTATATAATTTTATTAAAAGTTATTTTATGTTTAAGTAGCCTTTCCTACCACTCTTGCTTTCAACTCACACTTGCTTGCCAAGCTAGTATTTATCAAGACGTTAGTATTTGGAAGGGGAAATGAGAGCGTGTTCTGCCTGTCTGAAGGCCAAGTTGCTATCTTTGATTTTCTAGCTATTAGATTTCTGTAGTGTTGAGCTATTCTTGCCATTAGTCTGTAAGGTTTTAGTTAAACTAACCAAGTTTATTTTAATTTAAATCTTTTCTATCTCCTCTCTGCTTCAACTTCCTGTCAGAAGAAGCGCGCGTTTTTAGCTTATGCTAATTTTTGAAGTTCAGCCATGCACTATTTAAGCAGAGGTAGAAACCTCTCGGTGTGTGAGAGCTTTGCCTCAGATCACGGTCACGCTGCTCAACTTTCGCCTGACCAGCTAGCAGTTTAAATTTATAAGCCATAGTGCTTACTACGTGATTGCATTGTAAAATAAATTAAAGTGCGGTAGTATTTAGTATATCTTGCTACGCACCCTTTTAGATAGAGGCCAACTTCCGCGAATTGCTCTGCGAAGCAAAGTTTAATTTAAGTTCTATTTTAATTTATTTAAATTTATTTGATTGTTACGTTAAGACCCAAGTGCGGTCTTTTACTTTCTGTATCTCTCCCGAATAGGGAGGTTTGTTATTAATAGTGAATTAATAAAAGAGGATTTCAAATCCCTTCACGTGCAGTTATTCTCCAGCCCAGCAGTTACATCAGAACATAGCGTACCTTCCGCTCCCTGTTCCAGTTCAGGACTTAGAACGTAAGGATAAGAACCCTTTACAGAATTTACCATGTTCTCAAAGAATACACACAGAATGCTAAGTCCTGATAATGGCGCCCGAACAGAAAGAAGAGGATGGCCTCAGCAACAAGAAGACGAACCTGAGACACCTGCTGTACCTGTCCAGAATCCTGAGATAGCACCTCCTGGCATAGAAGGATTCGGCTACATCGTACAAACCATGCGAGCAGCCATGAAGCCAGCGGCAAGTTTTGACGGCAAGACAGCCGTAATCAATTTCCTGGAAAAGCTAGACTCCCACTTCATGCTATATCCAGTCCACGAATTTCAGAAAGTCGCTCTTGCTACCAGCGCTTTGAAGGGCCAAGCGCTAAGTTGGTTCAAGTGCATCGGAAAGAATCTCTTGGGGGAACCAGGAAGCCCCACATACACGTATGAAAATTTCAAGAATTCTCTAGTGAAAGCATTTCCCGTGGTGCGAGATCGAGCCAGATTGGAAGCTGAACTGTTTAGCCGATACCAAGAAAGAATAGAAGATTTGTCTAATTTTATTTTGAGGAAAATTCAAGTTTTCAAGCTTTTGTATGGAAGTCGCCCGGATCCTGAAATTATTCAAGTTATACTTCCTAGGCTACTGCCCCAAGTTCAAGATTTCATCGAACTAAGAAATCCAACAACATTAGACAGATTATTTGAGCTCGCGGTACAATTTGAAAGCCGAAGAACAGCCGACAACGAACGACGACGCCAATTTGAGCGAAGAAGTCAGTGGAGTTCGCCAAGACCGCAGCAAAAGCAAAATCAAAGTTACGGGAATAAGGCGAAGCAATGGCCGAAGAAAGATGTGTCTCCTAAAGCGAGCGGCGAACGAAGGGAATTTAATAGAAGAACAAGCAAAGATTCCGAGGGCAACCAGAAGAAAAAGAATTTAAACTAAGAGGGATTTCTTCGAGGAAGGTGAAGAAGTCCGAAGCAGCGCAAAACCCTTCCAAAATCAATTTAAACACCGTGGTCGTTAAGAATTTGAGTTTGCCGAAGATTGAAGTTCTAATCAACAACATACCGGCGACAGCCCTCTTGGATACAGGAGCCCAAAGCAGCTTCGTATCGGAAAGATTCTTTAAGAAGCACTTTCGACGTTACAGAATTTTTAGTGCAAGAGACACGGATGTCATAGCGGCCCAAGGAGAAAAATGTAGCTGTTTAGGAAAAGTACCATTGTTCGTGCGTATCAACAACGAACAGGTAAGAATCCTGTTTTATATTGTGCGTAACCTGCAGACTTGTATTATTCTAGGTGTGGACTTTTTTAGTTTGGCAGAAGCAAAAATTGATTTCAAGGGGGGAGAACTAACATTAAATATGAAGCCAATTGAAGCGAAGAATGATAAGCCCCCGCAGCTGGACTTGGAACATTTACAAGCAGAGGAAAAAGAGAAAATCCAAGGTCTGGTAAGTCACTTTGCGAATTTATTTAGTGATGTACCAGGCTTTACGCAGGTGGTGAACCACGACATTGACACGGGGGACGCTCAGCCAGTTAGGCAAAAGCCATATAGATATGATAGGACAAAAGAGGAAATAATTGAACATCATATTAAAGAGATGTTAAAGAATAAAATCATCACGCCAATTTCTAGCAGTTATGCTAGCCCCGTTGTCCTGTGTAAGAAAAATAATGATTACCCGATTACGCACCCGAAGCGGTGGCGTTTTGCTATAGATTATCGCAAGTTAAATTCAGTTACAAAATATCCTGTATATCCGTTGCCGATAATTGAAGAAATTATTCGAAATATTTCGTCTACAAAATACATGACTACATTAGATCTCACGAGTGGCTATTTTCAGATTGGGGTAAAACCCGAGGACGTACACAAAACCGCGTTCATAACGAAATCTGGTACGTACGCATTTCTTAGAATGCCGTTCGGATTATCCGGCGCGCCGGCAACGTTCCAAAGATGTATGGACATCGTCTTAAGACCAGTCCTTGGTAAAAGCACTTTCATATATTTAGACGATATTATAATTACGAGTAGTACTCTAGAACAACACTTACAAGATTTAAGAAAAGTATTTTCATTGTTAAACGAAGCTGGTTTAAAGATAAATGCGTCTAAATGTAAATTTGCCGCAAAAGAGTTACGTTATTTAGGATTTAAAATTTCCCAAAAGGGAATCGAAACGGATCAGTCAAAAATAGTAGCCATTAGAAATTATCCTGTTCCTAAAACAGCGAAGAAATTATCGTCGTTTCTCGGGATGTGTTCATATTACCGGGCTTTCATTAAAGACTTTGCAAAAATAGCTGAGCCACTGCTAAAGTTGAAAAGAAAAAAAGCTAGGTTTTCGTGGTCAGCAGAAGCCAACTTGGCGTTTCAAAAATTGAAAGACGCATTGACTCAAGCTCCCGTCTTAAAATTTCCAGAAGGGGATAAGGGATTAGAGATTTCAGCGGACGCTTCAGATTTCGCGATTGGTGCAGTGCTTTCCCAAAATGGTCAGCCCGTGGCTTTTTTCAGCCGAACATTAAATGAAACCCAAAGAAACTATTCCGCAACAGAGAGAGAAACTCTCGCAGTGTTAGCATCAGTACAGAAATTTCGTGTGTTCTTTGGAAGTTCTCCAGTAACTGTATATACCGACCACGCGGCGGTCACTAGACTCTATTCTGGAAAAAATTTATCACCCAGATTAATAAGGTGGGCTCTCAAATTACAGGAATATAACCTAATAATTAAACATACGCCGGGAAAAGAAAATGTTGTGGCAGATGCTTTAAGCAGAATTAACTTAGATGAAAATGGAAGTGTAATTAAGATAGCCATGTTAACATCCAAAGTATTAGATTCTCGTGAAACAGTAATAGCCGAACTCAAAAAAGATCCGGAGTTCAAAAATATATACAATTATTTGGCCGACCCTGAGAATTTCAATCATCCGGATATTGTGCCGATAAGAAATAGGGCCGAAAATTACGAATTAATTGACGGACTGTTATTCTATACGAAAGCTACTAATGAGAATCATGAATATAGACCGGTTATCCCAGCTAGCATGAGGTTGAATGTATTAGAAGAGTTGCATGATTGTGCCATTTCGGCTCATTTAGGTATAAGAAAAACTGTTCAGAGAGTTCGCGAGGCAGTTTTCTTTCCAGAACTGCAAAAGTTTACTAGGGCGTATGTCCAGTCGTGCCCAACATGTCAATTAAATAATTATGTTAATTTCCGCCCGGCCGGGTTCCTAAATAGTATTAAATCAGAATTCCCAAATCAAATAATAGGCATCGATTTACTTGGACCTTACCCTCGAAGTAAAGTTAATAAAAGCCGATATCTTTTAGTTATAGTGGATCATTTTAGCAAATGGTTAGAGTTAATTCCGTTAAAACGCGCGTCTGCAAAAATTGTAGTAGATTCAATTCTAAATAAGTATATTTTAAAATACGGGGCGCCCCTAAAAGTTATTTCAGACAATGGTCCTCAGTTTGTTAGTAAAATGTTTGAGGAAATGTGTGCAAAACTGGGCATACGTCATCTAAAGATGGTCCCGTATCGTCCGCAGTCAAACATAGCGGAACGGGTGAATAGAAATGTAGTGAAAATAATTCGTAGTTATGTGAAAAACTATCACTCTACCTGGGATAGCCATATAAATGAATTTGCATTTGCCCTTAGGACCGCCAAACACGATACTACACAAAAAACACCCGCTGAACTCTTCTTAGGAAGAAAGATCTTGACCCCCCTAGATAAACTGTTCTTTGTACAGGAAAGGGCAGAAGAATTTAAAATGAGTGATATACAAAAGTTAATACGGGAAGCGACGGAAAATATAGAAATGGCCCAAAGAAAACAGAAATTGTACTATGACCTAAAAAGAAGAGAGGTCAAGTACAATGTGGGAGATGAAGTGTTGAAGATTAAACACAACTTGTCAAATGCCCCAGAGGAAAAGGTGGGGAAATTTTTTCCGCGTTTTGAAGGCCCGTTCACAATTGAACAAATTACGGGGGCAGTGGTTATATTAAAAAGAAATGATGGTCAAACGCTCAAAGCGAATGTGGACCAAATAAAACCGTTCTATAATCGCAGCAAAATGGCTGTATTTAAAGATTCGTTTCAGGATCCGAGGCAATCGACTAGCCAGGAAGATATACGTCAGCAAAAACAGCAGGAACCAGCTACAACGGCATCGAAATGTCAGAAGAAGAAAGCTCCCCCCCAACAAAGAAATAAGAACCAAAAAGGTGGTTTCAAAAGAAAGTCTCACGATGCAGGTGAACAAATCTACGAACGGAATTACGAGCGCACCAAGAGAAGAAAGCAGAATGGGCAAGGGAAGCCCAATGTATCCAAAAGAACTGTGGAATCATCGGACAGGTGCCTGAGAAGCAAGAAACGTCGATTGCAGCCTGAGAATCAACTTCCCGAATACAGCAGGAACCAGGACAAGCAACGAGCAAGGGCCCAGGAGAGAAGGGCCCAGTCCACCAAACGTCCAGCGGAGCAACCTCCTCTACAAAGGAAATTGCCGAGGATACAACGACGGAATTTCAAAAGAAAAAGAGACGAGCAGGCTCCGAAAGAACAACGAAAAACGAGGAAACTGAACCAGGCCACAACTTACTCAAGTTTTAAAGATTGGGCCAAGAAAAGGATGGACGATCATAATAAGATAAGTACAATTTCGTATTCAAAAGTTTAGTTAATTTTTGAGTATACTGCAAGTTGCAGGACTGATTTTACCTCAAGCGAGGTTGACTTTTACGCCAAGTGAGCGATAAGTTCTCATATGGAAAGTAAAATGTTTTGTTAAAAGAAATTGTAATTCTTAAAGATTTAAAATTACTTAATTTTGTAAATAGATTAATTCTGTAAAAGCAATGAATTGCTGAAAAGAATATGTTAACTAAATGATTTTGTACGACGCTTTGTCTAAAGACTTGTAAAATGTCTAGAATGAAAATTCGGAAAATTGAAAAACACGATTTAGTCTGTAGACTATTAATTCAATGTAATTTGATATTTCAAGAAAGTACCTTGAGAAAGGAATAGGAAGCACTTGCTGTAAGCTTAGAAATTTAACCTATATTTCTGTAAGCTTAGAAATTTAACTTCTATTTGCATTTCAGGATTGCTGTGAAATTGTTAATGTGTTATGAAATGTAACAAATAATATTATGCTAGCAATGCACGTTAAGTGCAATATTAATGTGAATGTTGTGTGCAAACTGCGAATTTGTATGCATGAAAAGTTAAAGATTCACTATTTTAGAATGCAAGTGTTAATTAGGCTCTCCACCAAATACACTTAAAGTGTTAGACATAAAGCTAGTGAGAACCTTAGGATTAGCTGGTTATAGGGCGTTTTTTTCAGGTCTCGTATGTCAAGTTCTAACTAATGTTAGTCGATTGTAGGTGGAAGAGTTGAACACCCCCGAACACATAAAAACCCGCAATGGCGGTTTGCTTTACATCCAACACCGGTGAGAGAGCATACGGGGGAAGAATTTAATTGTGCTTGAATGATAATGTGTGTGTGCAAAATTACACAGAAAAAAAAAAAAAGGATTTGTACCACTTAGAATTATTCTGTTATTATGTCATACTAAAGTTGTTTTCCTTCCAGATTTTGCTGGAAGGAGTAAGACTGTTTGAAGAATAAGACTTGAAAAAAAAAATGTTGAAGATTGTTGTTCCAGAAAATTTCGTCTGTATTTTACACAAACATATATTGCCTTGTAAGAGTTGGCCTAAGTTTAGAACAGTGAAATTTTCGACTATTTAGAATTGCTAGTTTTCAACATGGTCCGTTTGGACCAAAGTAGTTTAACTATCGCAATTCTGGCGGGAAGTATGTAAGGTTTTAGTTAAACTAACCAAGTTTATTTTAATTTAAATCTTTTCTATCTCCTCTCTGCTTCAACTTCCTGTCAGAAGAAGCGCGCGTTTTTAGCTTATGCTAATTTTTGAAGTTCAGCCAAGCACTATTTAAGCCAGAGGTAGAAACCTCTCGGTGTGTGAGAGCTTTGCCTCAGATCACGGTCACGCTGCTCAACGTTCGCCTGACCAGCTAGCAGTTTAAATTTATAAGCCATAGTGCTTACTACGTGATTGCATTGTAAAATAAATTAAAGTGCGGTAGTATTTAGTATATCTTGCTACGCACCCTTTTAGATAGAGGCCAACTTCCGCGAATTGCTCTGCGAAGCAAAGTTTAATTTAAGTTATATTTTAATTTATTTAAATTTATTTGATTGTTACGTTAAGACCCAAGTGCGGTCTTTTACTTTCTGTATCTCTCCCGAATAGGGAGGTTTGTTATTAATAGTGAATTAATAAAAGAGGATTTCAAATCCCTTCACGTGCAGTTATTCTCCAGCCCAGCAGTTACATCAGAACATAGCGTACCTTCCGCTCCCTGTTCCAGTTCAGGACTTAGAACGTAAGGATAAGAACCCTTTACAGAATTTACCATGTTCTCAAAGAATACACACAGAATGCTAAGTCCTGATAAGTCTTGTTTACGACGACTGTTTCGAGTCAGAGCCTGCATGCGCGATAGTTAATCTATGGACCCGTTAGGCTAAACGTAATTTAATTTTAAGTTATTCATTTCCTTTTGAGTTAAGCCAAAAGCGTTGCCCTTTGTAAGCATAAGTTGGTTTCATTTAGAAACGTTTTTTGAGTTAATAAATTTTTATACCCTTCTTCTGACTTTGTTGTGCTTTAATACTTAGAGATTATTCAGTAAACAGTCTTCTAACGTCGAGCTCGGTTTACAATAACAAGCATACAAGGCGTTAGAACCCTAAAAGTCTTTAGATTTGGTTTACACTGCTTCCGGAAATTTACGTACCTCTTAAGCCTTTAACAGAGAAAGAGAAATACATCCATGTTCATTACATGTTCTAAAACTTCAACTTTTTTCTATATAAACTGTAACTTCTTAAAATTATTTTCTAAACAGTAACACCTAGAAAGGTATATAACTTGTTTTAGTCTATAAGTTCCATTTTCTTCTTTAGCATACAATACAATGATGTCATACATATAAGGTAAAACTATATAACTACTTATTAATGCATTTAAGACGATAAAATCTGTGAAAAACTCCTGGGCAATTACGTAGACCAAATGACCCTTTTAGAAATTGAACCTGATCGTTATGCGTTACAAGTTATGTGTAAAGTCTACTGTCTTTGTTTACATCAGTGTGAAGGAAACTGTTTTCAAGATTAATCGTACCGAACTCTTTTAATTCTTGTAACCTGTCTAACACGTT
This sequence comes from Stegodyphus mimosarum, assembly GCA_000611955.2. NCBI lineage: Eukaryota > Metazoa > Arthropoda > Arachnida > Araneae > Eresidae > Stegodyphus > Stegodyphus mimosarum. The sequence continues at coordinate 159,708 of KK120412.1, read as the reverse complement.
TTCAGTTACTTAATATGGACATTTATCTTTCAGAGTAACTCTATTCAACTTACAAAAATCTATATAAAATCTACGTGTACAATCTTTTATCTCTAGGACGTCAACAGAACTGGCAAATTCTGATGGATATGTTTTAATGATACCCTGTTTAACCCATTCTTCTTTATCAGCTCACTCTGTGTTTGGTAAATGCTTGGCTCTAAGAAAAATAGATTGGTTTTCTTTAATGCTATGTACATTTCAATAATAGTAGTCTTCGTTTTATTACTAATATAATTTTAAGTTATATATTTTAGTTTTAAAGTATGTGTTTTATTAACGTCCGAAAAAGTATCTATGTACTTTATTAACATACGAAAAATATCCTAATTGTAAAATGGATTAAAAATGGATTTTTTCGCGCTGTCTGTATGTACGAGCGTATCACGCATACCTCGAAAACGATTAGTCCTACATCGTTTATATTTTTCATATAGGACTGCTATAACATTTAGTTGTGCATCACAATTTTTTATTGCAATCGGTAGAAGCAAAGATATATACAGGGTGTTTCAGTAAATTGGTAGCAAACTTTCAGAAGAGATAGAGTACACATAAGCGATGGAAAATCACGTAACAATGCATGGTCGGAAACGTTTTCTTGGTGCTGTAGTGACGACACAAAACGCAAGAAATGAAGGACACGAACAATATGACAAAACATGTTTTATTATATTTAGTACAGCAAATAAGAACAAAAACAGACAACGATCGTCATAAAAGAAGGTGTTCTAAATTAAGAACCCCAGACCATGACACAGGACTCACATCTCCCACGCATGGAAGATGCATGACGCACGGTTTCTGCATCATGGTCCGGGTGGTAATTTCGAACACTTTCTTTGATGACGATCGTCTGTTTTTGTTCTTATTTCTTGGTTTCCGCATCACTAAGCATAATAAACATTATTGTCATCCTGTTCGTGTTCTTCCTTTCTTTTCTTTTGTGTCTTACCTACCGCGCCAGGAAAGCGTTTCAGACCATGCATTACTATGCGTTTTCCCATCGTCTAGGTGGTCATGTCTATCTCTCATGAAAGTTTGCAACCGATTTGCTGAAACTCTCTCTCTCTCTCTATATATATATATGTGTGTGTATGTATCCACCATCTTACTTGGCCTTTATTTTCGCACTTTCTTTGTTGATGATTATCTGTTTTTGTTCTTATTTTTTGGTTTACTCTGCACTAAGCCTAGTAAACATTATTCTCACCCTGTTTTTACCCGTTCTTTCTTGTGTATTGTTGTCACTAACGCGCCAGGAATGTGTTTCCGGTCATGCATTGCTATGTGTGCATTGATTTGCTGAAACACTCTGTATATATATATGTTATCGTTAAAGTATGAAATCCGTTATTTTATAGAATACCTAGTTATTCCATGAAATAACTGATCGTGTCCGTTAAAGTGTAAAACTCTCTTGTATTTCATGGTTTAACTAGTTATTTCATAGAATAACGATCTGCAGCCCGTTAAAGTGTAAAATAATCTATAGCATATATCTCGCTTTTTAGTATAAGGTACATTTACGTTCTGTTTAACAATACGGAATATTCGTGTAAAACCCAGTGTGTCAACAAAAAATGTTTTTGTTTTAGAAATAATGTTCTTTGTAATTCCAAGTGTCATTTTAGTAATCTTTGTTGTAACAAATGATTTTATGGTACGTTTCCATAAATACCATTTATACGCTGCATATATTAGATAAATTGCTTCTTTTTCATTTTAATTGTCTACCATTAGTTTATTTATAGAATGCCTAGTTATTTCATTGTAGATAAATTGTTTATTTTACACTTTAACTGTCTCTCATTAGTTAATTTATAGAATACCTAGTTATTTCATAGAATAACTAGTTAAAGTGTCAAATTATTAACATATTACACACTTTAACGGACCTGATCAGTTATTTCATGGAATAACTAGGTATTTTATGAAATAACTGCATTATATACTTTAACGGTAACAAATATATATAAAGGCCGGGTAAGGGGGGAGTATATATGCATATATATACTCAAACATTTACCCGGCCTTTATGTTCGCAGTCGTTACTTATAGACATACGCAACCAATTACAAAAAAACATTTAAATGACAAAAATATTCATGTTTTCGCAATGTCAAATTTTCAAAGAAATTAATTTCAATAAATAGCGAAGTCTGACCTTTAATGTGATCTCTCAATCCCTATATTTATATTTGGAAAAGTTTTATGTTAAAAGTTTATGAAAAAATCAAATTATAAGAAGTTTGACCCCCGTACGACAAAAATTGACCTAGGCATTAATTTTCAAAATTCGTAACTTTTATGTCCTCTTCATCTTACCTGCTTCCTTTTCATTTTGCCGTTAATGGAATTAAGCTTAAATGAAGCGGAGAAAAATATATGTATAGTTTAATAGGTGCACAGGGAAGTCATGCGAAGTCCATGTCAGGTTTTTTTAATTTAAAAATTCCATAACATGAATACGTCCTCTATTCAAAGCAATTTTTAAACTAGAGTTTTAAATCTTTGACGAATGGTTTCGAAAAAAATGAAAAAAGGTTTCATAAGAACTGGTATGAATCGGTGTACAAATAAAATATAAATAACGTTTTATAACTTTCTTGTAGTCTCTCTCCCATCAGAAAAGGCATCAATTACGTCACTTCTCCACGTCACAGGATTGGTAGATTTTGTACATAACTTTTACCTTACAATTTTCTTCAGAACAGGAATTTGAATACAATTAACGGAAAGCAGACTTCAAACTATGACAATTTAATATAAGGAAGGAAACTATCATGTATCAAATAACACTCAGATAACATAAAATAGAAGAGAAACATTCGAAAGTGAAACATAAAATTAGCAAAGCAACTACTTTCACACAGATTTAGTCAAGAACAACAATACAATTTTTGAGGAAACATTGGTAGATCTTAAAATGCATCAGGAGAGAGGGAGTTTCTGATTCTCCCTTACTCTTTCATGACAGATTTAAACATAAGCATTTACACCTGTCATTTATTCTAAATAAAACTACATTAGCAAATAATATTGCGATTCCACTTCATGTTTAACAAATCTAGTGCCAAGAGGAATTAGTAATTAATAAGCTGTTATTACACTCACAAATGTCGCAACATAATTGAACAGTTGTCTGTTGTTGAACTCTATATAATTATTGCTTTGAGAATATTTGGTGACACAAGAAGGCTGTTATCGTTTTAAACCTATCTCATTATTAACGTTACATTTATCATTTGTTTACTGTCTCTTTTGAAAAGGAGGATGCGTAGGAAGTAAATATTTTTTATTTCTGCGAAAAATAAGAGATAAGTAAATTATAAAACCTAGAGCAAATAACGTTATAAGATATTTCTCCCACCTTCTTCGCATGCCTTCGTGGTGTAGTGGTCAGCACGCCCGACGCGTATTCGAGGTCCGTGGTTCGAGTGCCGGCTAAGCCGTTGCTCATTTTTCATCACTCCTGCTTGCGCAATAACCTAATGTCTCTTGAGTGGCGCCCGAACTAAAAAAGGTGGTAGATTTTGATTCTCCACCACCAGGATTTGGCGATTGGGTCCCCTAATCCCCAGTCGCTCTTTAAAAGGGGAAGTATATAAGGTATTTCTTCCACCTTCTTCGCATGCCTTCGTGGTATAGTGGTCAGTACGCTCGAGGCGTATTCGAGAGGTCCGCGCTTCGAGTCCCGGAGAGGACATTGCTCCTTTTTCACACCACCTGCTTCCAAAAAAATTCTAATGTCTCTACAAAGGAACTGAGGTATGCTGTCAGTGGAGCGAATTGTTTAATAATACAGACACACTTGCTTATACATACAATATCTTTATGTACATCTCTCTCTCTACATATATATATTATAAAAAGAAAACTCTTCATATTACATCTCCAAGCAGTATATATATATATATATATATATATGATGTTGGGGAAAACGTGAAAGCATAACAGACAGAAAAACTTTCAGACGACACAAATTTAATATTTTCATTGACAAATATTTTCATTCAAGCAACACAGACAGTTGGCGAACTAATTTTCATCGATATTTGAAGATTTTTATCGATGCCTTTTAGAAAATTGAAATGCTTTTGAAATAGCAGGTTTAGCAGATTTAGCTGGCAACAGAACCAGAAAGTAATTGTGACGCGTTCAAGATAAAATTCTGCTCGGAATTGATTTCTGTTTCGATTTAATTTCTATTGGTTAATCTAGAGGGTCTTAAATTATTATCAACTATAGCATTATGTAAATTATGTTTAAAACGAGCGTTATGCAAAAATCATATGATAGCGATTAATTTTGAAATAACGCAGTTTAGACACTGTTATTACAAGCGACTACTGCTTTTAGAACATAGCCAGACAAATACCAAACCCAAAGGGCAAATACCCAGACAAAAATGAAAAGTTAAAGACCAACTGCAAATTAAAGTTAATATTTTGATTTACATTTGTTTTTTAATCTTACACACACACAGAGTCTAAATCATTTGGCTGATAGGGATATGAAAATAGATTCCTAAACCTTTAAAAGGCGGAGTATATTGGATGACTATCTCCTAAAAGATGTGTAAATAGTGTAATTACTGTAGATATTGTATATAATGTAAAGATAATTTTTTCTGGCATTTTCCTTATTGCTGTTACTAAAACAATGGGCCTATTTCAGATTTTTGAAGTCTGCTTAACAGCTCTTGTGCAGTAAAGATTTCATGTATCTTTTTCTTCTACGTCAATTAGCCAGAAATTAGTTAATTGTTTTGTTTGGTCAGCTTAAAATCAAAACTTCACCAACAGCAAATTCTACTCAAAAGTTTTCGAACTTTACACAGGTCACTTCTCTTTCCCGCATTCTAAAAATAGAATCCAACAAGTCCCCGCCTACGCTCTCTCTCTATATATAGAGCCCTCCATTCTCCATCACTGTTCGAATTCCAAATTCCATTCCGAGCATGAAGAAAGTAACGGACATGTATCTGTTTCGCTGCTAGTATACACGTAAGTTAATTAATTCATCTTATGGCCCTTAATGTATAATTAATTCATCTTATGGCCTTTAATATATAATTAATTCATCTTATGACCTTTGGTGTATAATTAATTCATCTCATGGTCTTTAATGTATAATTAATTCATCTTATAGCCTTTAATGTATATTATATAAATCACCTTTTTCATACATTCTAATATTTTTTAGACTTATGTTAATATATTTTTATTCACCTATTCTTCCTTGTTTAATTGTTTTTACAAAGTTCACATTGCGTTAATAAAATTAAAGGTGAAAGTATCGGGGGGACAGTTTTCTCAAATAAAAGAACTTACTCTTATAAAAATTATATCCCGATTTTAAGATTCTTTTTAAAACTTGACACACAGACAATTACTAAATTTTAATTAGCAATTTGAATAACTTAAACTCATCTTACTGAAATGTTGTTATAATCCTTACTTGAGAAAAAGATGAAACGTGTTCGCATTTATTAATTATTGTTGCTTGATAGCAAGTTAGTTTGTTTTCCTTGAAAAGTCAACCAATTTCCTCTCAGTGTCGATAATTACTTAGTTTGTTGGTTGCATTTTCACTTTTAATTATACCTTTTTAATGTTTCCATTTTAAATGTGTTCAAGATTCCATTTGTTGTTGTTGTTGTTGCTCATGCTCACTTGTCTGACAGAGTCAGCCCAAGCCCACGAGAATTCTCGCGTTAAGGAGCGTTAGATTACGCCTGTCGTTGGCAACAGCTTTGAGCACCTAACAAGTGAAGATTTGGCTCAGTTCCGTCCCCAATTTTGATGGAGAGCACCCCGGGGGACGGGTCCGAGGTTCTCCCACCCCTCTCCCCTTTCACCAAACCGCATGAGAGGACTTTCGGCTCGTCGCATATTTCGAGTGCAGCCATGCCGCACCGACGCTATACATTTACAAACATCTATGCCTTCTCCGGGATTCGAAACCGAGCCCTTCGGCACGGCAGTTAGGGACGCTAACCACTATACCGGTTGGGCGGCAAAATTCCATTTTAAATATGCTAATGAGTTACTTCATTTCAATAGAATTCTAACTACTTTTGTCAAAGAAGATAACATTACTAAGTAATCTATTAGAAAATAAATTATATATAAGAGCATATGTGTTAAAATATTTTGGCCGCCCAGAAGGGAAAGTGGTTAGTGATTAATAATATTGATTGGTTAGTGAATACTAAGATCAAGTAAATATTGAGAAAGTTTCTCATGGTTAATTCTTCTACTTGGCAACAGCGGTTGCTTTTGCGAATACACATTTGACAAAAAAAGTTCGCTTCGTTTTCAAAATACCATTAGAAAATCCATTTCTTCGATTTCAGGAAAAGGTTATCTGAATTCTCTCGCTCTCTAATTTCAAGACATTTTAGCGCTCTCCTAGTTGGCAAACAAGTGAATAAATATCAAACATCAAGAGAGATTATGCGTAAATAGTGAAGTGAAATATGCTTGAGTTTTCTGATAAATTCAAATGAACTTTACTTTCAATGTAAGTTTTGCTGGGAAATAATAAAAGCTTGAAATCTAACATTTCACTAATACGGCTTCTAAGTCAGAAATCATTTGACGAAACGAGTACCCGCTTCAAGAACTTCGACAAATATGTAAAATGTAACACATTTAGCAATAGAGGAGTAAGCAAACAAACGTTTTTAAGTGCATTACAAGAATTCGAAAGAATTTAAAATCTTTTCAGTTTCAAAGAGATCAAAAGTCGAAGTAATTCTGAGGATAAAGCCTTCGATTTAAAGCCTCGGGATTCGATCAATGTTTACATTTATCTATCACAACGTTCTGACAGTCTTCGTCAGGTTTGGAGATAATTATATTTACATTAGAGTAGAAATCACAACGAACCTCTTTTCCTTGATGATGGAAATCCAAGTGAAGTTAACCCTAAAAATAATTAGTTAATGTATTTTTTCTTTACGGTTTCCAAGAACGCCTCTGAATTTTAAAACGTATTTTGGGAACAGGGTACATAAAAACTCACAAATACAGACTGCAGATTGCAACAAAATTACTGTTTTTAATCTTCTAATAGAGTAACATTTAAAATGCAACTTCTTTGATTAGTATATATTTTCACTAAACTGTTAGAATGAGCAGTATTATATTACGAAAGAGCACTTCGAATTTGGAAGCAATCATATGTTTTACACTACTGCTAAAGAGTTTAAATTCTAGAAAAAGGCTACGCTGAGTAATAATAAAATTATAGTATTCTACTCCTAAGAGGCCCCGGGAAAAGTACGATAAAATACTAAAAATCATATAACAAAATGGAAATGAAATCAAAGTTGCTTTTATATTTAGCGAAATATTTACATAAAAAAGTTCATTTACATCTAATACCTTACGAGATCTTTAGACTCGTACAGCTTTGAAAAGTTGGAGAATGATAAGTCCTTCTCTTATTTCCGATAATCCAAGACACACTGCAGTTTCAACTTTCCGTCTGTCTACAGGATATCATTGTCTTCCCGCTCACATGCATCGCAGAGGCATTTCAAGCAATCCTATTTGTCCACTTTGCAATTCTGAAGAAGAAATGGACAGGAACCACCTGCTTCGATGTGGGGCTCTTCGTGGCCTTACGGAAGAGTCCAGATACTGGGGGACAAGAGCTCTTCTTAGGCAAAGACTTCGGTCTTTTTGTTCTTTGTTATATTGTTTGTAATCCTTTGTTTGTAAGATTTTAGTTCTTTGTAACTTTTTGCCTAGCTATTGGAAATAAAAAAATATTTGGGAAATGAAAGTGCATTAGAAGAGGTGCTGGAAGTGTTGTTGCCTCCCACCTGTTTGCACAGCTCAACATTGTTGCATTGTCGTGTGGGTTGTTCCCAGATTACGTGTGGTAGATGGCAGTGATGAGGATACTTGTCAGGATACATAAAATAACGAAACACAGGTTTACGAAGTAGTGACAACCAGCATGCAGCAGTGGAGGAACCCTTTCATTCACAGAAGATCGGTGTGTTTCGTGCATTACCACAGCGACGCATCATCGGGCCAATGTTTTTACATTGTTGTTCCCAGTGAAGTATACCAGACGCTTTTGCATGAATTCGTGAACCAGTTGGATGATGATGAGTTGACACCTGGCTTACCAGCAAGATGGGGCAATATGCCACACATCTGTAGTGAATAAAAACGCGGTGGAATCACTTTTCTAGACTTGATCTCCCTTTATATTTTTCTATGGAGTCGTGTTAAAAGTAATGCATACATGTATAAACCACGCACATCGACGATATGCGTCGGAACGTCCGTCGTGGAATCCTAGAAGAGACGCCCAACACTCTAACAGCAACATACGCGAACATGCAGTGCCATGTTTAACTGTGATTAGAGGTAGAGGGAGATCATTTTCATCACCTCTTCTAATGCATTTTCTTTTTCCAAGCATAAAGATGTGTCAAGTAAAAATTTTGTTTCATTTCCTTTTACTATAAGACTTTTATTACACCTTTTTCCGGGCTTCTTTCAGATGAGACACCTGTATTATTCAGAATTATTAACGTTTAGATCAGGGATGACCAAACTTCAAGATTATAGGAGCCACGTGATAGATTTTATGAAAGTTTGAGAGTCACAAGTCCCAAATTATTTCGTTTAAAAAGTAATCAGACAGGTGTTGAATGTAAAGAAACTTCGGAAGTAAATTAAATGTTGTAAGATCTCGCTGGCCCAACTTGTCAGAAACTGGGGTAGTGCCTGCTACTATGTGTGAATTTACACAGAAATGTGAGAAGGGGTTGAAGCCCTTTTTTATTTTATCTTTAAAATGACAAAAGCGTCTACTTGACGCTCACAAACTGCGCTAACCCGGCGGTTCAACTCAAACAAAACGTAAAACTGAAAGTAATGATTAAATGAGCAAATACTAAAACACTACCGACGAGGCTCTGAGATCCTAAACTAACCGCGTTTTTAATTACCGCTGAGATTCAGCAATATTACTGATTAAACAGTTGAAAGCTAGCTCTTCTGCAAAGCTAGGCACACAGGCCGACACGCGCCAATCTAAAATCTACCGAGCAACCTCGCTAGCGTAACTTTAAAGCAAGACTCTCACACTCTGGTTTCGTCTACTATTTAACTCAACTAGCTTCCGCTAAATTTGAATAAACTGCGCGTGCTACTACAATTTACATACTCTGGCACGGGCATTTCTAGGGGAAAATGAGGGCTAAACAGGAAAGATAACTTAAAATAAATGTTAGTTAAAATAAATATAAACCCTACAATGTGATTAACATGATTACATATAAATATGATTAAATACATCTTATGTCTACAGTTTGTTGTTCAGAAAAGTTAAGTACCAAGCAAATAAAAATTTGTAACACTTGTTCTGAGCAAATAAGCGTTTTTTCTTCAGGTAGAGAAACCAAATGTTTTTTTTTTATTTTTTTATACCTCTCCGCTTATAATTATCGTTGTTTTGTTTTAGTAAAAGTAAAAGAATCAGAAACATATCCATTAGTCCACAATTACAAAAAAAAGTTATTTGAGTAAATTACAAATCATTATTTAAAAGAAAATTGAGTTTTTGTTTTAAACTCATGAGCAGTCTTTTAGAAAGGGTAAACTAAATGATGCACGTCAACACGCATTGCAGAGAAACTGTTAGTCCAAAAACAACTTATCTAAAAATACTATTAACTTGTTTAACCTTATTTAGCCTTTATTTTGTAGGCTTTTAATGTATCAAATATTTATGTACGTAATATCACAAATTAAATTTGCGATTAATAAAGAGACGTGGCAGTGCAATATTTCCATCTCAAATTCCATTTGTAATAAAAAATTAAACTATATTGATTCATAACAAGTCGCATTTCAGATGATAAAGAGTCGCAAGTAGCTCGCGAGCCACAGTTAATCTGTCGAAGAGCCGCATGCGGCTCACGAGCCGCAGTTTGGCTATGTCTGGTCTAGATGAAGAGGATGAAATTCATGTTTTAAGTCCAATGTTTAACTCAGCAGTAACACACATTCATACGTAAAATAATCGAAGTAAAAGGGAGGTTTTTCGCACATAAATGGGAAAAATGGTGTATAGCGATTTATGGAGCACAATCTAGTTTTTCCAAACAAGACACGATGTCGAAATGCTGAGACTTGTACGATCCGGTTAAGGGATTTAAGAAAACTACTGGGACTTCACTAAAATTCGTTACCGATTAGTTACTTGAACGTTTATAACAATTTTCATAAACTACTGAATATATAATTGTTATCATTCCAAAGGTTAAACAAAGAAATGACGTTATATATTTAAAAGAATTATTTTTGAATTTTCATTCAGTTCATATTATGTCCAAGTCATGGGGTGAAAACTGTCGGAACTTTTAGAATTCGTTATCCAAGAAAGATGTAACAAAGACCTTATTATTCCCTTAAAAGTTGCCATTCATAACTTACAGACATTTAATAACTTTTTTTTGTAAACTGTATTAATTTCGAACAACGGCATACTCAACTGAGAAGCCATAAGAGAAATAATATGTGGAGGGGGGGGGGTAAGGAAACTTCTCGCAAGTACACATGCTATCATAAAGGGCGATTATGAACAGAGGAAAAGTGTTGTGTGTAAATAACATATATCATAATAGATCATAAAGTGTTGGAAATATCTCTCTAAATAGGTACACCTCATAAAAACTACTTGAATACTTTTTCGGCTTTATACATTTAATCACAATTTTATATCTTCCATTAGAAAGCTTGAAGGCAAGTTTCATAGCCGCCTTAAATGGAATAGCAAACCTATTAAAATAAAAATGGCAGTCAATGCAAAATTATAGAGAAGATTAAATTGTTCCTTTAAATGCATAATTGCGGAAATTTCAATATAATTTATGTGCCATCATTCGCTGAAAGATTATTAATAATTATTTTACACTAAATACATAACTAAGTAGGTTTCTGTTTAACATGAAAGTACACTAACATTAATCAGAAGTAATAAAACCAGTTAGTTCTCTGTTTGAAATTTAGTGTATTATACTGTTTTACTAACGTTCATTTTCGTACTTCATTCATTTCATTTTTTGTTCATTTTTCCGTTTATTAATACGTGGGTCTTATTCAGATGCTCTGAAGGTTGTGTAAATAAAACCACGTCACTCTAAATGAAGATGATACAATTGATGCGTTTCCTTTTCTCCCTTTTTCTTTTTTTTCAAACCATAATGATTTTTCCTCTAGGAACAACCGCTGTATCCCCTCATAGGTCGCATATATAGGGTGTTTCAGTAAATCGGTTACAAACTTTCAGGAGATAGAGAGTAAAAGCAATGCAGGATCGGAAATGTTTGTCTTGTGCGGAAGTGACGACACAAAGCTGAAGAAAGGTAGGACAGGAACAGGATAAGAATATTTGTTTATTATGCTTAGTGCAGCAGAAACCGAGAAATAAGAATAAAAGCAGGTGACAAGTGATGGAGGACGGGAACACCTGGTGTCTAACAAAGGTAAGCATGTATATGTCCCACACCCTCCACTATCTTAAAACGTCAACTCCCGAGTCCCAGGAGGCCTGCCTCGGGAATTCATTTGCTTCTCTGTGAAGTCACGTGAACAAACGGGAACCCGGATGATGTTACATGAATGCGTTTTTAGCTGCATGAACATATAAACATTAGCAAGAATAAAAACACACGATCATCATCAAAGAAGTTGTGCGAAATTACGTTCCAAACGTATCCTCAATATGGGATCGGAAGGGTGGTTCGGTGCATTGGCCAGAAAGATCGCCAGAACTCACTTTCATTGACTAGTTCCTCTGGAAGTACGTTAAGACGCTGGTTTTCAAAACTCTCCTTAGAAGTGCTCACGAACAGAGTGATAATATATGGTATTATGCTAAGTGCAACGAAAACCAAGAAACAAGAACAAAAACAGACGTTCGTTATCAAAGAACTTGTTCGAAATTACGTTCGAAACGCATCCTCAACATGGGATTGGCATTGGTCAGAAACATCGACAGACCTCACTTTCATTGACTACTTCCTCTGGGGGTACGCCAAGACGCTGGTTTTCCAAACTTCCCTTAGAAGTTCTCACGAACAGGGTCAAAATATGTGATATTATGCTTAGTGCAACGAAAACCAAGAAACAAGAACAAAAACAGACGTTTGTTATCAAAGAAGTTATTCGAAATTACGCTCGAAACGCATCCTCAACATGGGATCGCCATTGGTCAGGAAGACCGCCAAACTTCACTTGCATTGACTACGTCCTCTGGGGGTACGTCAAGACCCTTGGGCACAAAATCCTCCATAGATGTGCTGAGGAACTTGTTGCACGCATCGTAGCAACCGCTTAGGTAGTCTGGAACATGTCCTGTATTTTCCAGAACATCATATCTTAAACGTACCGGAGATGTGAGGCTTGAATTAAGATCCGATGTCGTAATTCCAAGCACTTTGGTTGATGAGGATCCTTGTCTGTTTTTGTTCTTATTTCCTGATTTCTGCTGTACTAAGCATAATAAACATGTTTCCTCACCCAGGTCATGTTCTTCCTCTCTTGTGTTTTGTGTTGCCGTTATCGCGCCAAGAAAGTTTTTTCGACCATGCATTTCTATGTGAATTTCCATCATCTTGACGTAGTCTATCTCTCTTGAAATTTGTAATCGATTTGCTGAAACACCTTGTATTTTCTTGCGAGAACGTTTCCTTTTTCTCTTATGATGGATAAATATTTATTAGATTTGAAGGGCTAATTTTAAAACATCCTTAATAAATGAATAAGTAAACATTTATTAACTGCTAATATATAATAAATTGCATGCATACACGGATTGCATGTAGTAATGTTTATATCTTGCGACGGTGGAAAACACAAATGCATTAGTGTGCATCTTACCTCAGACTCTGATTTTTTTAATATGGACATTATATAGTGCACCAAGATAAACCGTGCATGTAGTAGCAAAAATGATGGTTGTCATCTACAGTACTCTTACGTTCAAATTGTGTATACTAAAATTGTAGAGATATTATGTATTTTTTGAAAGCAGGAGAGATGAAAAATGAGCAAGCCCTCGCCGGAACTCGAACCACGGACCTCTCGAATGCGCGCCGAGCGTGCTACTAATACGCCACGGAGGCATGCTAAGAAGCCGGGAGAAATACCTTATATACTCCCTCTTTTAAAGGACGACTGGGGATTAGGGGACCCAATCGCCAAACCCCGGGGGTGGAGAATCATCATCCACCATCCTTTTTAGTTCGGGCGCCACTGTAAGAAACATTAGGCACTTTTTGAAAGCAGGAGGAATAAAAAATGACTAATGCCCTAGCCGGGACTCGAACCACAGACCACTCGAATACAGGCGGTGTGTGCTGACCACAACGCCACGAATGCATGCTAAGAGGGCGGGAAAAATACCTTGATTTTGTCGAAATATAGATTTATAAAAAATTTTCGAGAAAATGCAAAGTAAGCTGGACAATAACATTTCACAGAATAGGTATTCCAAAATCATTTTTGACTTATATTTTAAAGTGCGCTTACCGGAGCATCATAAATTGAAGAGCATTTGTACTAAACATATTCTTCGAATTAAGTAAATTTAATTATATTTCCATAAATCCTCTTTTATTAACAGCAGTTTGTTTTTTCTCAGATTTGTAAATTATTTCTGTAAAGAAATCTATGTTCGAGCTTGAAATAAATCATTGGAATCCGTCACATTTTGCAAAAAACATTCGTAATTAAAGTGACTTTCGCTTTACCTCCGTCGATACTAATTTGAATGCTTTCATATTAATGAACAACTGGCAAGAAAACTTCCTCGATTTGTAATCTCAAACTCCTCCTTTCCCCCCCCCGTGTCACATTTTCTAGCAAGAACCACTTTGCCATTTAACGCATTCTTTTCACAAAAGAAACAAAACGGAACATTTGAAATGATGACTGAAATTTCCATTCGGTAAATGTTTAGAAAAAGGAAAGTTTGTTGTTAGACTTACTTCGTAAATGTCAAGAAGAAATGATCAAAATCCTGTTATGAAGAATGTTTCAGCTCTATGTGCGGGCGTTGAAAGCTTCTCATAAACGATATTCGATTGTTCTTTTTGAAACTTCTGTCGTGCATTAGGCTGTAAGAAATGGAGGAGGCAAGAGCTATGGCGATTTTCCACTCTTCAGTGAATTCCATCAAAAGCTGTAAAAACATCCCAGTGGGGAAAGTACCAGAAATAAATCACTCTTTATTGATTTTAAGACTTCCATTCTGTTGTATATTGAATTCTTAAGTGGACAAATTTTGTGCATTAGCTTTAATAAAGTAAAGACATTTGTTGTTAATAAACTTACGTTCTTAGAATGATTAAAAACTACTCTTTGTTTCTTGTTAAGAATATTACTTCCTAACTATACTGTACTGAACATAAACATCAGAGGACAATTAGCTGTTACTAAATTTGGAGAAATGCATTAATAGCCCATAGTCTGTAAAGGCTTTTAGGCCAAAGAAGTAGTACAGAATCAGTAGGTTTCAAAGTTTACATTATAATACAAAAACAATTTCATCAATTTTGTTTTATTCTCAGTCTAAGATAGAAGTGCTTAAGGAAATAGCACTAAAATGTAGATTAAAAAAGAGTAAAATTACATTGCATCAGAATATTGTATTTATATATTTGTTTAAAATATCTTACCTGAAAATATTTGAACGTAACTCCCTGTGTTAAACTTGCATTTGCATTCCCATGCATTTCTATTAGAATTATTGGTAAAATATTGGCTATTATTATTTTCAAAATAAATAAATTTCACTTGCACTTCTTTATTTTTATGCAATATTTTTTGGGGCAGGGGATCAATTTACATCAGCATTGGATTGATAATGAGACAGATTGTTTTGTAGTTAATTGAAGAATTAAATTCTACTTAGTAAACATCTTGGAGTAATTGTTAGTTCAAAATCAGACTGATTCATTTACTTGCTTCTTTACGCCAACCCCTGACGACTATGTGGCGAAAAGATGTAATACATTTTTTTCCCTTTTTTGATTTGCATTGTTTTTGCCCCTTTTCTTGCATTTATTCACTATATTTTTCAAGGTTTATAAAAACGATTTTTCTAATAATTTGTTTCGGATTGAATATGTACAGAAATTAAATCTTTTATTTTTATTTTACAATATTACTACCAGTTGTAGCAACGGTCAGCACATCACTGGATTAGATTTTAAACTGCCTGCTATTTTCGTATTTTTCATTATAATATTAATATATATGTAATAATAAAATTCCATAGTCAAAAATACACTTAAAACACTAACTTAAATTCGTCTTTTCTTTTTTTTCCAGTCACAATTCTAAATGCATGTTCTTTTCAGTTTTCATGGCGACGATCTCTTATTTGAAAGTACCTGGAATTAAATCCACAGCCCCCTAGTCAAGTTGATTTTCCCGCCTTTTCTACACGTACAGCTATTGAATGTTATGGAAGTATTTAAAGCGAACTGGATTGGCTGACGTGGCTGACGTCACTTCTTGGAAGCTCCGTCTTTCCAGAGGTTCCAGAGGTTTCCAGAGGTTTTCCAGAGGTCTTATAAAAGGACTCGTAAGGTCCTTTTATAATCGAGAGGGTCTTTTCATTAATGTAACGGAGTAAACTTCAATACAAATAGTGTTTAGTTCTTCTTTTTTATTTACTCCGGGGATCTGATTTTTGTAACTGCTGTTTTTCACGGAAATTAATAAATGGATCCTGTTTTTTTCTTTAAACTTATCGTCTGATACTTTGAGCTACGACTACGTTTGGTACATCATATATATATAAATATATAATTACAAAATATTTCTTACAGTAAGGATTAAGGGTTTTGGTTTTTAAAAATCTAAAAATGGCTTTGTTACCTTTATAGGATTATTTGAAATTTATTAAACTGAATTTCAGTTTTCGTCTTTGCAAGAAACTAGTTCTAAATTCCTTAACCTATGTCTTTAATGATATATATATATATATATGCATATGTATGTAATCATTATTTATTATAATATATGTATGATAATATATACATTTACAGGGGTTGGGCAAAGTACGAAAACAGCGAAATAAAAAAAAATATTGCTGTGACTAACATGATGTAGTCATACATGCTTCTAAAAATGGATAAATAGAAGTCCTTGTATGTTTTGCTAAATCTTGTACCATTGTTCCTGTAAAACGATGGTAATTGACGGCAGTGCGTAGGTTTAAGCAGATTTCTCTCTAAAATGGCCCCCAAAGTCTCAATAGTATTGATATCTGGTGATTCTAGTGGCAATGATAGATATGAAAGTTTACCTTCTTATTTAAGGACACAGTCCTAGACAAAGCGAGCTGTATGAATAGAAGCTCTGTCGTCTTCGAACACGGCATTATCATTGGATAACAAAATTGATACCATTGTATGGATGCAGTCAGTCAGAATAGTCACATAATTCTTGGCAGCAGAGCGGCCTTGCGCAGTAACGTTGGGTCCCATAGAATACCATAACATGGCTGCTCAATCCATGACCGAATCCTTGCCATGTTTCATTTCTGTAGCAAACAATCTCTATCACACGCTTGGAATGGAATTTGCCAGACATAAATTCGCCTGTAAGTCGAAAACAATGTGAAACGTCTGTCTTCTATTGCTCCACAGTCCAGGTTCAAAGCTTTGGTACCATTTTCTCTTTTTACAGGCATCTAATCAGCGATGCGTGGCTTTTTAATTGCAGCTCACACAGAAGTACCGTGTTTTTGGAGCTCTCTTCACATTGCTTTGCTCCTAATAGGGTTTGTGAGTGGAACATTCAATTTAGTAATCCCTTTTGCGGCTACAACCCTCTACAGTAAAAAAGTTCCCCCAGTAGTAAGTAGTTCTGCTCCCCACTGCATGATTTTATTTTTATTTATAAACCTCATTTCACCTTATGACACTATTATAGAAAGTAAATCCTACCAACATTAACATTCCTTTCCACCAATGTAAATTTAATAAAAGTTTGATAAAATGCTTCCGCGTTTCAGAATACTTAGCTAAAACAATTGCGTCAAATACAAAAGCACTGACATGAAAATTTCCACATCTATTTGAAATGCTTTATTATCTATGAAAGGGAATATTATTCTAAACATTTTTAATGAAAGAATTTCTAATAATATTATTATTATAGTAAGTTGTACATCTTCTCCCATAAGTCAAATGACATATACGTTCCCACTCTTTCTTGCGGATTATTTTTGTGGAATTGGGACAGGTAGGTTGTTTGAACATGGCCAAACGCACAAGGGCTATCTTTCTAAGAGGATGGATGCTTCCGTGGAGAACGTTTTAAGGGAAACTACCTTGTATTCACATTACACATAGGGAAAGCCACGAAAACCAACCATGCTACTAGCTGGTTTGCCTGAGCTCTAACCTGGAACGAACTATCAGTATTCAGCAGTCCAGAATTACTTATGCTAATCTCAAATGAATTCTTAACGTAACATAAAGCGAAATTTTCAAATTTAGGGCTAGATTCTCGGAAGCTTAGTAATGTGATCAATGGCACAGATTATCAATTAGTCATAAATAGATCCCCATTTTAAAATAATCTGATGTGGACACCACATGACTGCCTTGGACGACTAATTAAATTATGCATGATTTTTTCTGCATTTCATTCAAACTTATTTCCTGGAATTTCATTAGAGATAAATTTCTGATTCAGTCAATTCGGTTCTTACCTCGCGGCAAGGCAAAAATGCGTGCCTTCATTAACATCTTCATGAAAAATTGTAATATACAGAAAAGCACAAATACACACCAAACACAGTTAAAAATATTTGACAATTAAAATTTGAACTTTTACACATTTTTTTACAAGCAATTAGACCAGCGGGCAGGAAGACAGACTTTTCTGTGCACGAAACTAAAAATTTACTTTTCGTCCCACTTTGCAAAAAGATGCTGAAGTTGGTGCAGAAACTGTTTTTTAATTCACTGTTATACTAAGAGTTTCAAATGTACACAAATGGCAATCTCGTTAGATTTAGTAGAACTTTTACAAGGACTTTTAAATTGTTGATAATTCTACAACTCTGCATGTAGATCAGAAGAAGGCATAAAAACATTAACCGGAGCATAAGAGCAAGATAATTCTGTGCAATGCATAGGAATAAAAAACTGAGCACACCGAGACGGGTATATATATATATATACTAAACAAAACAAAACAAAAATCATTAATCTCCTCTGTTTAATTCAAAATCCCTGTTCTGTTTTAAACAGAACTTGTCAAGGGAAAAGTATTTTGAAGCCTTAAACCAAGTTAATTAATAGGCGTCGAATACATATTCTGTTCCTCTGAATCACACGAGATCCAAAATTGCTTTATTAGAATCACATCCTCACTTTAAAACAACGTCTCAGTGGTTCGCAAATGTTCAGATCCTTTTCCTACATTTACTGAAAGAAGAAGTTGGTTAAACCTTCGTAAAGAAGAAAAAAATAATTTTTCAATTTTGTTCTGACATTTCCTTTTTAATTTATATATATAAAACAAAACAAAAAAATACTAATCTTTTCTGTTTAATGCCTCAAGCAGAATCTTTCTAATACTAATCTTTGTCTGTTTAATGCCTCAAACAGAACTTGTCAAGGGAAAAGTATTTTGAAGCCGTAAACCAAGTTGATTAATGAGTTCCGAAGACATGCCCCTTTCTACTAAATTACCTGAGACCTCAAACTGCTTTATTAGAATCAAATCCTTACTTTGAAACTGTTGAACTTTCATGAAGGAGAAAAAATAATTTTTCAATTTATTTCTGACATTTCTATATATATATATATATATATATATGTATGTAAATATATGTGTATGTGTGTGTGTTTGGTGCCGCCGATTGTAACCAAAAAGGGAGATGCACAACTACATGTTATAGCAGTTCCATGTACAAAATGTCAAAGCTCTGAGTCTACATGTTTTTGAGTTATGCTAGATACATACATACATCACGAAAAACCTCTTAAATCCATTTTATAATCCATTTTTGAGAAAAAGAGTCCTTTATTCTGCCCGTAACTATACATGTTCCTCAAAAACACCGTTCATTTGTATTCGGGAGCAGTAGAAATGGATGTTTTCTTTGAAATCTTATACCCGAAATTTTCACTATTACATTACTTCCTTTACTTCGTACAAGGAAATAAAAAGGCTGAAAGATTGTGACTTTAACCAATTGGAAGATTTATGAATGGTATATTTAAAATAATTCTCTTTTATATCATAATTGTAATAAATATCCGGTAGTGTAACTCAAATGTGTCCAACAGCTAAGTGACTCGAAGTAACAAATAACTACGATTCAGGGTTTTAGTACATGAATCCAAGTTAAAAACGCTCTTAAACGCAAGCTTATTGTGAAAATATGCATTAAAATAATTTAATATGATAATATTCTGCGAAATAACAAATAAAGCCAAAATTCAATATCTCAGCCTTAACTTTTAAATAAATTTCGGTAGAAAAAAGAAGAATACCTAACTAAAATCATTACTTTCTAAGGAAACGAAAAATAAAAACCGCTTCACAACATTCGCAAAATGAATTCCCTTCCCGAAATTCCTTTCTTCCACAACCAATACCTGCCGTAGCAGTGTTGAACAAAAACGCAGGGATTAGAAAAGAAGCATTCTTTATGTAAATAGCTGCATCAAAGTAAGGCAGTCAGACAGTAAACCTCGTAAATAACCTGGGACATGGGGGAGGGGAATGAAATGAGAGGGGTATATTTTTATTTTTCCTTTGTTACTCCGTTGCTGTATTCTGTAGAGATTTGATGTCCCAGGTCTTTGCATACCTTTTCCCCCTGATATAATTTTGTCAACTTTAGATGAAGATAGCAGAAAAATACTCTATCAGAAGTATTTTAGAATAAGTTGCCTTTTAAAATGTATCATTAGGCTTTAAAAAAAGCAAACTCACTCTTACAGTCATTCATACATAGACGTACACTTGATAGTAAAGAAATTAATTCTTTAAAAACTAGATTCATGTACACATAGATACAGATACATGCATGTATATGTCTGTAATGAACTGGAGACGTTTATTACGGCGTGATAGCATGGAGAGGCTTTGCCGCTTAGATAAACAGGGTATTTACATATTTTTAGAACGATTTCGATGAATGGTTAAAAAAGGAAATGTTTTGGAATAAAATTTCTGACAACAGCCTATTATTTTAAATGAGAAATACCGTCTCCTTTTTTAAAATTTATTGTTCTTTGAAAATGTCGTATGTAAACAAGTGGTGAATCGAAGGATGTACAGAATGTATTTTTGTACTTTCTGGAAAAGAAATAACACTGTTCCATAATTCAAATGCATGGTTTTAAACTTTTTAAGTGCAAAATAAGGAATTAAATGGAAAGAAAAAACACATCAGGTATCACAAGAAAACCAGTCGAAGGAGAAATTAGTTGCAAAGTCTTTAAATACATTTAATTTAGAAGTCAAACAATAAAAATCAGCGTTATATTTGCAAATTTTCACAGGACTAGTTTCGATGGTTTTACCGAACCATCATCCTCAGCTGCCAAAGCGCAAATGAATGAGATAAGATGAGATAAGAACGGCTGGACAGAAGTTAAGCTACTAGCGC
Organism: Stegodyphus mimosarum; assembly: GCA_000611955.2. NCBI lineage: Eukaryota > Metazoa > Arthropoda > Arachnida > Araneae > Eresidae > Stegodyphus > Stegodyphus mimosarum. Next base: position 138,984 of record KK120412.1, on the reverse strand, counting down.
CATCTATTGATGAAATGAGAACTAAAACAGAATTTCCTTAAAGATTGAAGGCAAAGATGGATTGTAATTAGGGATTTGGCAAAGATGGATTGGAATTAACTAGAACAGAAAGATTTTTTTGAATGTGAAACGCCTCTAGAAAATCTAATTGACTAATGAAAGATGTTTTTGAATAATTTTGGCTGCAGAAAAATTAAAAGTGTGATTTCGGGACCAACAATGCTGCGCAACAGAGGACTTCTGTGTTTCTTGTGAAAAACTAATCCTGTGAAAATTTGCAAATAATACCCTGATTTTTGTTGTTTGACTTCTAAATTAATACTTGTTCGGAGTGTTATTTTATCGTAATTAAAATCGCTAGAGAACATAATGTTCACGAACGCTTGCAGAGACATGTGAAGCTCAACGCTGGATAATATTACCCTGTGTTATAACTCTTTAGAAGGAGGTAAATGGAAATACATTGTGATGCTTGATGAAGTACGGGTTTAGCGAAATGGCAGCAACAAAAAAGGTCTATTAATCACCGTAAACGAAGAGAAAAGAGTATTTAAACCTGGTTCCATTGGTGCAAAAAATTTCAGTTAGAAGGTATACGGTTACTTCAGGATTCTGAAAAACTGAGCTACTAAAAATAAGAAGAGTAAAAAAACATGTTAAAATCAACCCAAAGTACATTTATGATAAACCCAGCGTCTTTCAGGGAGTGGAACTTTATCAGAACAAAGCATAAGTCATACTTTGAAAGGTACCACTGCATGTGTTGAAAAAATGAAGACTGATACAGGTATCTCATATGTATGATACTCTTCAATGTATTTCTGCGAAGTCCCTCGACGTTTCACATATGGGCAGTTGGGCACTTGCTCTATTGAAAGCAGCTTTTCCTAAGAAGGCAAACCCACTACGGTTGATGCATTCTGGAAAATGGTATAAGAGGAATGGGGAACGATAGCTCTAGAAATTTATCAAAAAGCTTATTTATCATAGGACTCCTGCGAACTTATAGTCCAAAAAAAAGGGCTATCATATCGAATATTTAAAATAATACACTTTATGTTTTAAACATTAATTAAACATCCCCAGAATTGTCTAAAAGGGTGTAAAATTTAAGGATCCTTACCTTGCCTGGAAACAGTCACAACAAATTAGTGTTTTCAGAGGTGCAATAAAATTTATAATTTCTTAAAATGTATTTGAGATATTTACAACGAAACTAAGTACAAAGGAAAATTATTTGGAATTTATTCTGAAGATCCGATTTAAAGAAATATCCATAAGAATTTTTAAAGCAGTTTTACAGAAAGAATATTTCATTTTTCTGCTGTGGAAACGTTCTGCATTGATTTCAAAGCCAGTCGCTTTCCCAAAATTCAGAGTGATTCATAAGATTAATCTGTTCGTGAACGCCCAAGACGACACCCCGCTTCACTCCTATGACGTCATAAAACTGAATGCTCATCTTCAGTAGAGCCGGCGCTTCCAGTTACCCTCCTCTAACAAGTATCACAGTCCCTCCTTATATACGGAAATGGAATAAAGTCAAAAACCTAATAGCAGATCGGAATATCTCTCACTTAGTATGACTCATAATCTATGTGTAGATGGGGGTATGTTCTATAGAAGAAAATTACTCAGTGTATCATGCCTTAGCCTTATCTCTATAAGCAGGTTTTAGGAAGAATGTTTACTATGATTAATATAAGTCTTTAGGAAGTCTAAAAAAATTACTGCGTGCTTCCGTAAATAAGAGTGGGTTAAAAAAAACTAAAACGTGCAATTACAAGCATATTTTAATAAGAAAATCAAAAAGGAAAAAGAAAATTAATCAAATTTGCACTAAACATAAAAAAAAATCCTATAAAGTTTTCAGATTTTATATTACGCCGAAAGGGATGTTTTATTTAACGTTTTGTGTGTTACCTTTATTTATAAAATATCATGTTCTTTTC
>KK120412.1:0-123833 GCA_000611955.2 Stegodyphus mimosarum | reverse complement strand
GTCGTGTAGTAGTCAGCACACTCGGCGCGTTTCGAGAGGTCCGAAAATCGAGTTCCGGCGAGGGCAACGCTCATTTTTCATGTCTCTTAGCATAACAAATCCTAATGTGTCTACAAGTTTAACAAACAATTTAGTCGTATGAAAAGAAAGCGGTCGATTAATGCATTGTATTATCAAAGTTGCTTTCTTAACCAATGTATCAATTTTTTCGTTTCCCATAAATCCACATTGGGCTGGAATACATTGGAAAAAAATTATGTGTGTCATTGCCTTAAGCAAAGGCCTATAGTCTTACGATTCTTTGAGGACTATTTTGATTATTCAGAAGGACTTGAAGCGCACTTTTAGATTCTGACAATATGATTGCCTTTATGATTGCCTTTATTTAACTACCAGTGTTCAGCGCCTTTACCGCTCAGCCGCTGGTGGGCCCTTGTAAAGTAGAAACTAAGCGAAACTTAATAGTTTCCATTGAAATGCAATTGTATTGCAATGGAATGCAATTTCCATTGCAGTACAATTCTATTGTGCAATGCAATTTCCATTGATATTGTAGACCTTAATTTTGAATAGCTCATTTCGTTTTTAACAACTCTTTTACTAAGATCAAGATTTATATTCAAGTTCGAAAAAGCTAAGGTACAAAGGGAGGAGGTAAAATTAGTCCTCGTCTCAGTATAACCTCGTCTCAGTTCCAATGCATCAGATTCTCTCCGAGAAGCTTGGATAAAGCCTATTTAAGATTTCTAGAAATTTCATTATTATAGTTAATTCAAAAAAGAATTATCGGGCAAAACCACGAGCTTCTGGTATAATAGGATCGTTTTTCGCTTAATACAATTATGAACAAATTGTAATATTTCTGAAATACAATAAGTGATCATATCCGCTGAAAATTAGAACTGTATGAATTCGTGGGTGGTCTACGTGGTGTGGTTTAATAACAGAATTTTAGTCATATGTAATATCGAAGTAGCATGATTAATGATCTAATATTAAAGAAGCTTACTTAACATTTTTTCATTTAATTGTACCAATCTCACTCCTTATATATAACGAACAGAAATTACAGTTTTCATAAATAGCTTTTCCTGCTACTATTATAAATTTTATTCTTGGAAAATGTGAGGTTTGCTTTGCAATGAGTGTATGGTAAATACCATTACATTGTGAATTTATTGTTAACCATTAAGGCTCTTTCTACGTTTTGCTTGTCATTTCCATTGCAATAACTCTTTTTGTTTCATTGGTGGGCACTTAGCCGACTTAGGCTTGCCCACTACTAAGGCTGGAAGTGGTGGCCATTTTATTTAAGCATCTATTACATAGGTCACCGTTACCTCCTACGAAGGGACGGATAAATACAAATCCGGACGGTCTACAAATATGTATTCATTAAAAAATGTTTTTCTAGTGATCCTTGTTCCTCAGATTTGCTTATACAAAGAGCTTCATATGTTCTTGCATACTTTGCCAGTATATTATAACTTTAGTTTTATTATTTTATTAACTGTTAAAGAAACTAAGCATTTTTAAATTCTTCGAATTATTGTATGATTCAAAATAGTTTTCTATGACAAATTCAATTAAAAAAATTCCATTAATTTATATCCTTTCTATGTTATACTGATAAGTTCTTTTTGCAAGTAATGCAATGTATTAATATCTTTAACCTTAATGGAAATCTGAAGTAAAATGTAAATGACATTACTAATTAAATTTCGGGGAAAATTGTGAAATGATTGATAACTTTTATAATGCAAAATTTTCTTAGTGTACAAATTGATTTTAAAATTTAATAAAATGATATAAAGATTTTATATAAGGTATTTTCTCCTTTGTTCCAGCATGCCTTCGTGGTATAACAGTAGCCCACATGGTACATATTTGAGAGGTCCAGGTTCAAGTCCCAACGAGGGCATTGCACATTTTTCAAATCTCCTGCTTCAAAGTAACCCAGTGACTCTACAAATGATACCTGAGCTAAAAAGGTGGCAAACAATAATTCGTCACTACAGGATTTGGCGATTGGGTTTCCTAATTCCCAATCATCCTTTAAACGGGGAAGTATATCAGGTATTTTCTGCCTCCTTCCAGCATGCCTTTGTGATGTAACGGCTGCGCGTATTCGAGAGGCCCCAGGTTCGAGCCCAGGCATTTCCCATTTTTCATGTCTTCTTCTTGTTCAAATTAACCTAAACAGTCTACAAGTTTCATGGGGATGATTTCTGAAAGTTTCAAATGTTATTTTATTTAGTTGCTGTTAGTTAAAAATGTTTATTTTTATTTAGTAGTTATTAGTTTCTTTATTTATTTAGTTTTATTAATTAAATCTAATCCGGAATTTTTCAGTCCCTTCTTTAGCTTTAGCATTCTTATTCACACAGAAAAAATAATTATGTCAGTTTAAGGAAATTTTCCAAGCAAGCAATGTTTGCAATTTGATCTTAAAATTTCTAAATGTTTTCAAAATTTTGAAGATTTTGCTGGCTTAGAAAAGAAATATCATGCTTCTCATCCTTAAATAACGTAACTGCTTAGCTACATCGATATTTAATATGCAAAATGAATAGGCGAAGGAGATTTGTTTTCTTCATGTAAAACATTCATTCAATTTCTTGACTGAGTGAATTCTTGATTTTTAATCCAGAAAGTAAAAATGATTCAGGTTTGTACAAATTGTTTAGATCCATTTCGAAATTTAGGAATTTAAATTTTAATGACAATTTGTTTAGCTGTGAATTTCGCATGTATTTGCTATTTTTTTATGCATTCCTTCAGACAAATTTACATTTCTGTGCATCAATGAAAGAACATAGCCTAACTGATAAGAGTTTTCAGTTAGTAAAAAAGAATTTTTCTATAATAACTGGTCACTGATATTAAGAAATAACTTTGCTGGAAAGCAGATAATTTTGAACCAATCAGCTGAAGCAAGCATGACACTGATATCAATAAGCTTAAAAGCTTCACTTTGGATGGCACGAAGAAAGGAAATAAAACAAACAAAAAAAAATTTCGTCTCTCTCTGTGACATCTCGTGACAAAGCTTTTCGATTGCCAAAAGAAGATCGCAATGTAATCATTCCCAACATCAATTACTAAAATGTGTACTAAAGGAAATAGATGGTATAGGAAGCAAGAAAGGATAAAACTTCGAAAAATGAAAGAAAACTAAAGAAATGAGAAAGTATTTTCCCTTTCTTTTAGTTTTTACGTGAGCTGCTTGCGCCCGTAAAAGCACCAGTTATATTGTACGACCAAACTATAGATATACCCTTTTTATATATAATAATGTTGTGTTTTAAACTTATAAAAAATTTATATCGGCGACACCTAAATAGGAAAATTAGAAACGGAATATTACTGCTGTGTTAGTTGTTTATTTCATATTGGAATTTTCGATAGTAATTACTGTATAGAGCCTCGCATTCTTTAGTAATATAAACTAACGAGCGCTAGAACGACTATATAGGAAGGATCGTCTGGTCATTTGATACAGATAAAGTCAGAAGAAGGGTGTAGCTGACCATTTATTCGATCACAAAGAGTTAACAGACGACCCCACTTACATAAGCCAGCACTTCTGCCATAACATAGAATAGAATGTTGAACTTAAAATGTAATTAGACCAGCCTAAGGGCTCACAAGATAATTTGAATGAGCAGGAAGGCTCTGAATCGTAGATTCCGGCGGAACAAGCCTATTGGCCAGAAACACTCGACACCACAGAATCAAGTCGCTATTAATTCATTGTATCAACATGACCTTTAAGTAGGCATAAAATGTTCGAATATCAACTTCTGAAATATTCGTTTAAATATCACTTCTTTCTATCGTAATTTGAATATGAGTGCACTCCCTGATTTACATTCTGGCAGGAAAGCATGGATGAAAAGAAGAGAGACAAGGAAACTTGTTTTAACTAGAAATTAGCTATTAGTCAAAATAAATAAATAAATCCTCACAACGGAATGGAAACATTATTTATTTATAAAGTGCTAATTCATGAAAAGGACTGGTACATTTTTAAATAGAAAATAAGTATTACTTAAATTGGCTTTTAACTGCTTTGTTTGAACTTCTACGCCCTATGGTTTCTTCTGAAAAACCTTATCAGACATGAAGGGCCTTAAGAATGTCATTCAAGAAGAAAGGAGACGTCAGGATGGTTTTAAATATTGACATTTAACTCACAAGCCCATTTGAGTTGTGAAGCAAGTAACAGGTGTGAATACTGTTATTTTCCAGTTGTTTTTAATAAAGTAGTTATAAATACCTGCTGTTGGAGGTTATCAACACTCTCATTAGGATTAATAGGAACTCATTAGCATTAATTCCTAAACTAATTAGAATCAATATAAAAATCATTCAGGTATTTAGATTTTGAACCACAAATTCCCTTTTTGATTTTAGAGAAAACAGTTCCTTAATTGTCTTAAATGTCTTAAATTGCTAGTCTCCTGAATGAAGATTCCCAGGTTAACAGATTACGAAGCTTGAAAGCTAAGTGAGGTTGTCAGGACTTCTATTCCTTCTAATTGCCATTCGAAACATAACTGGAGTCCTGAGTATGAACAGAGAGCTCACTCAAAACTATGTTCGTGCGTGTGTAGAAGATACAACAAAGATTAGAAGGATTAATTTTACCCTTTATTGCTCACAACGTACAACCGTTCCCGCACTTCGGGATACAGAGACCAGCTCTAATGGTCTAAAACATGGAAAATAAGAGATAAACTAACTTAACTAAATAAAAACTAAACTTAGATGCTTTACATAGAGTAGTAACGCGAAGACTGGCCTTTTCACACTACGTATGTAGTGAGCGGATTGCAAAAAACTACAATACATCTTCAAATATCAGCGAGAACTAAGTTCTGGTCTTAAAACAAGACATGAACTGATTGAAAAGCGCTCGCGTGGTAAGGTAGCTAGAAATCTTTCTCTCTGTCCCTTTCGATTAAAAGCTCCCTTATGTCTTAAATACTTATACAGTTTGCAACCTCATTTGCATAAACAATTCTACTCGCGCTTATTCTAGCCGGAAATGGAAAATAGGAGAGGATAGCAAAGTTTTAAAATAAAATAAACGTTAGTGAAACTTAAAATCCTTACAAAGTTACCAAAGCCTTTCATAGATTGTACTAAGTATATAGAATCAAAGACGGCTTGAAAATGCTATGAATAATAATAGAAAGCCAGAAAATGAAGGTTTAATAATGCACCAGAATAGAAATCCCATCCTTTAAGTGAGAAAATATATGTTACCACAAAACAGGGGAAGCTTGTCGCCGGAAAGCGAGAAAGTAATTTATAACTTCTTATTCCATTTCTGATCTGGGCCCACCAGCGGCCGAGCAGTAAAGTCGCTGAACACTGATAGTTCGTGCGAGGCTCGAGTCCCGCGACAGGGCTGGCTACATGGGCGCTTTCGCAGTTTTCTCCGTGTGTTACGTGTGTATTCAGTATAACGTGTACACGAGTCAATTTTCTTTAGAAAGTTCTTCTTGGAGGCATCCCTTAGGCAACTAGCTCTCGAGGCTTGTCTTAATCACATAAACTCAAAAATATGTCTGATAGTTAATTTAATATTTTACAAAATAATAGCTCTAATAATTACTTATTGGAAATGAGTGAGTGATCTATGACATACAACGCACTAAATATGCGCAGTGCAACATCTGATTCTTTTATTGTTATTTGCCTGAACTATCCAAGGAAATCCACGAATAATCACAAGTAGGTATTTTCCTTTCGTACACGGAAACGGTGAGGAATACATTTCCATAAATGAAAGAAATTTAGTCTTGTGTCCTGAACTTGAATTCAAAGTTTCAATAGCCTACAAATTAAAAAATTCAGGGATGTTTTGCCAGTTTTCTTGCCAAGATCATAATATTTGAATATCGGCTATCATTGCACCATTTTTATTAGAATTATTAGCAGGGTTTTAAATTTTATACTCCCATATTCTTGATCCTTAATTGTATCCTGGAGAAGGCACGGATATTTATAATCGTCTATCTCCCTCCTACGAGCGTATATCATTTATTTCTTGTAGTGCATTCTGGTGGTGAGACATTGACTGGTAAATGGAATGGCCATGAATACTCGCCCCCCGGGCGTCGTTGAAGAGAGTTCTCTTACATGCTAAATAGGATTTGTACTTAGGCAGTCTCGTCACCGGGGATATAAAATCAGTCTTCGCAAACTAGAACCATCTCTGGCAATGAAGGAATCAGGCTCGGTGGGGACCATGTCATACTGTCTTATCAGCTCCTCTGGCTGAGGTCCTGCGCTACATTGTGGACATAATTAAAATGACCTTCAAGGGTTTGCTCCATTCAGTCTTCTCAAAAGGGCACTGATTTCGTGTGCAGATCTTCACTGTATCATCTTGTGAATTTTGCCATCGGAGTGGTGATCCGTGTCGCAAGATGTCCTAGCAAATGAAACTTGACCAGATGATGTATAAAGCCCAGAGTCGACTGCGGGGCTGTATCCACATGAATTATCTCTAGCTTCTATGTCATGTAAGGGAGAAAATCGTCTAGGTGCTATATCATGAAAGGAAGAAAATCGCCTAGGTGCTATATCATGCAAGGAACAAAATCGCCTTAGATGCTATATCATATAAGGAAGAAAATAGCCTAGGTGCTATATCATAAAAGGAAGAAAATCGCCTAGGTGCTATATTATGTAAGGAAGAAAATCGCCTTAGGTAAGTATATCATCTAAGGAAGAAAATCGTCGTAGGTGCTATATCATATAAGGAAGAAAATAGCCTAGGTGCTATATCATGTAAGGAAGAAAATCGCCTTAAGTGCTATATCATATAGGGAAGAAAAATCGCGTAGGTGCTATATCATCTAAGGAAGAAATTCACCTAGGTAATGATGTCTTTCCCATTCCCAGAGTGTTTCTGTTTATGCCCTTGAATACTTAACAAGTAAAGGTCTGACGGTTGAAAGAGGAAGCAAAGCGGTTCATGAACATGTTTTTGACACCCAATTTTTTTATCAGTTTTTATTAACTGAGTTTAATAAAGGCAAAATTTACACTCCGCTTCTAACCAGCAATTCATTCGTTAGAATTTTGTGTCATAAATCCATCCGTGTTTCTAAACACTTTAAAGAGGTAATCTTTTCTTTTCTAAATAAAATTTTAGAAGCAAAACTTCCATTTTTGCTTTTAAGCTATCTTGCATTTATTAAACATGATGGATATTTAATCATAAGATGTAACTCCTCATCATTAGCGTATTCATGATTTTAACTAATTACAACATATGATTCCTAAGTAAAACAAAAAATTGAAATGAATAGAATGTAATCTTACGCCAGATTAAAAAGAATAATTATTTTAATTTCAGGAGGAATGGCGTTCTTTTGTTCATTATATTTCGGCAATATATAACAAAAAAGGTACAAATATGTGATGATAAGACTTAGTTAGTTCCAGTGAATTGATGAGAGATGACTCATCAATTTACTGGAAGGATGCTTGACTAGGGAAGACATTATTTTGCAATCGCGAGTGCATTGAGGTTTTGAAGATCACTGAATATATCAATTACGTAGCAGAAGATGCAGGGAACTTTTGAAGAATCACAAAATAATTTCATATTCCAAATTTAGTTTTATTAATTGTTGCAATTCGCGATGGGGCCAATCTGCACCCTTCAGTTTTGATGATGGCGCATTACATTTTTTACAAAAGTAGCCAAGCAAGAGATGTATTTTAGCTGGCAAGCATAGGCAGAGAAAGAGGGAGGGTAGTTGGGTTGCAACAGTACTTATAGTAAACTTTCCCTTTATCTTATTGGTCAAAACCTATAGGCAATGCAGAAGTTTTAAGATGACATAATGCGGAGTTAATTTTCGGATATGACGAAGCTTAGAGAAAGTTATTACTAGAGGGAAAGTACCCAAATTTAAAATGAGCAATCAAGAGCCTTTTTTAAGATAAAACGTTGATTTGTATATTTTTTATTTTACACATATATATAATAAAAGCAGAAATTTTGAAGCATTGATGTAAGAACACTTGAGACAGAAGCGTAGTAATGTTATTTAGAGTAGATACTTGATGCTTAGTTTCCATCTATTTTGAAGAAGAAACAGTCGAGCCGGATTAAATTCCATATTTATTTAAATTCATATTTCTGGCCACAATTCACTTGGCACTCCAATAGTGCCTATTTTCAGAACAATTTTGATGCCATTGCGATAGAAGCAAACATAGATGATTGCAGCAGCGTCTTCACAGAATGAAAGCGTAAGCGAAAGGGGAAGGGAGTAGCAGTAGAAAGTAGAAGTAGTAGAAGAAAGAGAGTAGCAGAAGAAAAAGTTTTGCCCAATCAAAGTAATTTTTTGATTGGGCAAGAGATATCTGCATTAAACGTCACGTAAGATCGCATGATTAATTTGAATGACGCAGTTTAGACTTATGGCGCTATTTCTAAGAGAGAGAGAGAGAGAGGAAGTGCCCAAATTAAGTAAAACTAAAAGAAGTTTTGGAATCATTACATGTTTTATATATATTAGGAATCATTTCCAAATTACACAGTTTGAATCAGATGTAAAAGTTTTGAAAATTAAAATCCATGGGCTCCCATAACAGAAATACATTAAGACATTAACTGCATTTCAAGAATTGAAATATTAAGTACCTCTTCATTAGAAAAGTTATTTTGATTTGGAAATACTAAAATTTACATTTCATTATTACTAAACATGAAATAATGCCTTCAACAGAAACGTGAATAGCATTCTGCACTGCCTTTTATTATTTATATTTCAACAAATTACATTTTTAGTTAAGTAAATAGCCGTGAAACATCATCAGCTGAAAAATTAGGTTTTAAAATCTTCTTTCGAGATTTTCACTTATAAACAAACATCAGTTTATTTTAATTACAGTTATTAGCAAACAGCTGTCTATACTTATATATTCTCTTTATGAGCTCAATATTCTTACAAGTTCAGTTGATGCTACGGCAATTAAAAATTATTTTTATGTGACTGGCGCCTTATTATTGGCTGCATTGTCTTAACCTAGGCAGCAACTAAAACATTAAAAGAATCGAGTTAAAAAGGGCACTAATATTAAATTACATGTACTTTTTTTTCAAATAGAGTTTGTCTGACTGTAATGTAAAAGCATCTTAAAATACGTTTCATTAATAACGTCGCTGACAGCAAACTGAATTTCTGTTACTGAATTTGTATAATAAGTTAGGTTTGAAATGTGTAAATAACTGCTTTAATCCATTACAAGTAAATCATGTTTTAAATTTGGTTTTGAAGCTCATTTTTTGACAGTTAATCAGCTCCATTCAGGATTTTTATTTTATTTGTTTTATATGTTAAGCACTGGTTGACTTGGTTTGATTTATGGGATTACAACACAGCCTCTGAGGATATCTGCCTAAGGGGAGAGATGCTTTCATGGAGGACTTTCGAAGGGAAACTGTCTCGTATAAACATTACACATGGGGAAAAACACGAAAACGTCAATGCAGCCAGCCCGTTCGCGGGATTTGATCCTCGCACCGAACTACTAGTGTCAGTGACTTTACCGCTCGGCCGCCGGTGGGCCTGAAAGCACTGGTAAAATGCAAGTAGTTTTAATGATTTTGGATTCTTTTAATTGCTGAAAGCAATAGTGAGAGTGTATTCTGAATCATATAGGTGAAATTATACTTCACTTTTAACATCACTGAATATGATTGGCACAAAGCTTTTCAAAGAATTAGTACAAAGGTCTTTCATAAAGCCAGTATGGCATTTATAAGTAATATCAATCTTACAGAAAGAGATCATATGAACTGAAAACTTGTTTATTATGTTTATGTATATAGTATTATCAGTAAACGTATCTTACTTTAAAAGCATATTGTATTGAGTTTGAGATAATTTCCTAATACTGATGTTAAACAAAAAATATTTTTGCTTCTTACTTTCTGGGTATCCGCATCCCACGAAAAATCGCCAGCTCATTGACAGCTTTGTGAAACGGCGAAAAATGTTTGCTTGTCTGTTGAAAGTTGACTTTTGGGAAAAACTTAGAATTTGCAAGATTACATATGATACCATTTACTGTAAATAAATTTTTTATTGCATAAAAAAGTTACATGGGCTAAAGAAATTAATTTAATTGCATACTTAAAATAAATTTAACGCGAAAAAATTAAAAACTTTTATGAAAAAAAATTAATACTTAATATTAAGCCTTACATTAACACTTAATAATTATTAATGTTGAGCAATCATACTTCAAACGAAAAGGGTAATACCATTTCATCTGAACTACATAAACATTTCTTGCCGCAAAAAGTTCAGATTTACCTACAGTTCAGTTACTGTTTACACCAAAATCATCTCTTTCACTCACTAGAGCTAATTCGAGTACTGTACGCCCTTCTTTATAGTACTGGGATTCATTGCTGACCATTTCATAAAACCAACCAATTCGTACATTGCACCTTCTGCAGAAGACATCTCTCACTACGTGACTACCGGTCACCATTTCACGAAACTCTGCGTTCCCATGTAGGGTATTCACCACATTTTTGAACATATATGCAGCACCAGTGCTACTGTTGAAGCGAGTGCTCAGAAGTTCGCTGCGATTGGTTAGATAGGCATCACATGTATCGCACACGTATATCAAATATCCACCTAAATGCTCTAAGAACACTACGCCCATTACCACTCAAATTCCGGTTGATACTTTAATCTTCTGTACTTGTCCAAATTGAAATATTGTTCAAATTGATCAAAGTGTGAAGAAGAAATTTCTTATCATGGGCAACTTGTTTACTCTACAATAGTTTAGCGAAAATTTCATTCAAATCAGCAAGCGAAAATTTAAAGGAAATAAACTTTCTGAAAATATCATGATTGATATTTCAACGATAATTATACTTAAAATTTATATTAGCACAGAAGTGTAATTAATAATTTAGTACGATATATTTCGCTACAAGTTGCAAAAAATATGGCTTTTTATATAATCTTAAAATGATGTCTTTAAATATATTTCCAATATTTATTCCACAACAACATTTCCGTTTAACAGTTCTTTCGTTCAGAAAAGCCTTTATAGTTTTCTAAGTATTAATACATACTAAAAAGAATAATTATTTTCTGTCAATATAATTTATCCACTTGGATGCTTCAGTTTTTTAAAACGGCATCTGTTAGTAAACTATTACCCTTCGAAGATAATGACGTTTTTTCTAACTAGTTAAAAACTCCCATAGTATGGTCACGTGTTTAAGGCGAATACACGTTTAATAGATTGCATTTGAACCTGCATTTACATAGGATTCTTGTAGTAACAAGACCAATTATTATATATATATACATATGTAAATTTGAAATGATGTTATTTATCTAAAATGCGCACACATTCATTTGAAATAAAACACAGATTAATGGTCATGAAGTCAAATACATGAAGAGCTGAAAAGGTATAATATATCGACAACATTTGGTTCCTTTGACTGGTGCAATTCATTTGATCTGATTTAACATTGCATGAAGCCTATATTGGTCTGCAGTTGGAGTTAGTTCTCCTTTAGTATGCTTAGCTTGTTCTTATCCTTGACAAAAATATTTCTTTGGGTTTATGATGCATAAGCAAATAATATTTTCTATCAGAATGCAGATCACTAATTCACTGTATAGATGTTTCAATTAAAATACCTTATCGCTCCAATTCAATCTGTGTACTTTGATTAGCTTAGGTATTCCTCTTAGTATCTCTCAGATTTTGAAATATACGATTTCAGGTTGAAAATATACTGTAATTATACTTCTATTTCGTTGCTTTTTAGAATGTTTAATAAATTAATCATATTTAGTAACAATCAAATCTTATAAAATAAGAGTATATGCACTGCAAAGAACGATGTGTTAGGTTAACATTTGAAAACAAATTTTAAAAATGAAATGATTGCTAGGGAAATAATTCCACGTGAATTACATGAGCTTAGAACATGAGCTTTACATGAGTTTAGAGAATGAATCACCGCGCGTATGGGATTAAATTTAAAGTACTGTTTCTTACTTACATGATTTCTTTTGATTACACAGTCCAGTCACATTAATGTGACCATCTGTCAAAAGCCAGAATAACCACCTTTCGCAGAGCGGACTGCTGCGAGACGTGCAGGAAGAGAGTCACATAGGTCCCTGAAGGTGTTCTCTGGGATGTTGAGCCATGCCGACTCTAATGCCGTGGCCAGCTGCGCTAGATTACGCGGTTGAGGATCCATGGCGCGAACAACTCGATCGAGATGGTTCCACAGATGCTCGATTGGGTTTAAGTCAGGTGAGTTTGCTGGCCAGGGGAGGACGGTAAACTCATCCTGGTGCTCTTCGAACCACGCACGTACACTGGCAGCTGTATGGCACCTCGCATTGTCCTGCTGGAAGATGCCATCATCCTGAGGAAAAACAATGCGCATGTAGGGGTGAACATGGTCCGCAAGGACAGATGCGTACTTGTATTGATCCATTGTGCCTTCCACAATGATCAGTGAACCTAGAGAATGCCAGGAAAACATTCCCCAGACCATAATGCTCCCGCCTCCAGCTTGGACCGTTCCGGCAATGGTTGCAGGGTGGTTCCTTTCAGAGGTTTCACGCCTTATACGCCAACGTCCATCTGTCCGATGGAGCATAAAACGCGATTCATCCGAAAACGCAACCTGTCGCCACTCAGTGGACGTCCAGCTGCTGTACTGGCGTGCAAATTCTAGCCTTCGCCGTCGATGAACAGCAGTCAGCATAGGTGCACGAACCAGGCGTCTGCTTCGGAGGCCCAGACGCAGCAATGTTCGCTGAATAGTACTTTGGGAGACACTTTTGGTAGCCCCTTGGTTCATTTTGGTGGTCAGTTGCTCAACGGTAGCCCGTCTATCTGCCCGAACGCATCTCCGCAACCGTCGTTCGCCTCTGTCATCTATGGCCCGTGGTGCACCACATTTGCCACGTCGCTGATTTTGGACAGTCCCATTTTGCCATGCACGGTACACTTTTACCACGGCGGCACGCGAACAGTTCACGGCGGCACGCGAACAGTCCCGTTTCGGAAATGCTTCCACCCTTGGCCAGAAAGCCAATCATGCCCTTTTGGAAGTCGGATAAATCGCTTCGTTTCTGCATTACGCCAACGATTGAAATGTTTTCCGAAGCCCTCACACACCCTTTATATACGCTCAACTGCACTGTGATGCCACCTGCCTTCTGTGATTGGTTATTTAACTCTGACATGGAAAGTACGTGGTGGTCACATTAATGTGACTGGACTGTGTATAAATTAAACTAATTGATATGCCCTGCTTTGCCTGGGATTTACGCAAAGTGAAGCGGCATCATTTAGAGGGATGTGTGTGGCTTTTTTCGAAATATTCACGAAAATCTGATAGAACTGAAACTTAAATTCTGCTTTAAAGGTTCTAAATTGTTTTTGAAAGTTGTACACAGTTCTGAAGAAACTGATAGCACACAGGAGGTTCTGGCCTATTTTGGCAGAGCACATAATAAGTATGCTGTATGTGTGTGTGGAAGGGATTGTAGTTAGGGCAGGTTTTGACGACAGTTTGCTCCATATCCTGGGAATTTATCGATAATATTAGTTGTATTTAAATATCTGGGTCCGTAATAATAACGAAATATTATTCTTTTGTACAACGAAATGCTTAATAATTTAGTAGCTAACACTGCAATAACTCATTTTGCCCGGTCTGGGCCCATCTAAAAATTTCCATCTGTACACACAGAAAAATTGAATGAAAATGGATTTATATGTTGCTATAGGTTACTCTGAACCTTCTTTATGTATACTAGATGTCAGCACAGCACAAACCGGTCCATATATTTAATGTTCATATTACATGTTTAATTTTTGAAGATCCATATTTTTCAAAGAAATTTTCCACATTATTTTTAGGATATAAAAGGAAATGTTTAAAAAGAAATGCCTACGTTATTTTCTTGGGTGTATGCCAGTCTCCTTATACTATGTTAGTTTTAAATTTTTACTTTGAAATTTTGCCTAAAATCAAACGGCGAACATCAGGTGAGTCCAGAGTGGGATCGCTGAAACACTAGGACCAGACAACAACTGTATCTTTGTTTCACTGCAGCTCTACGGTGAGCTCATTCACAAAAGAAAGGTGGGTTCACATCAACATTTTTTTTTCTTTTTTTTTAGAAGAGGAGATTTTGATTATCAACTAAAGGAATTGTTGAGCTGATTTTCTGAAAGTCATGGATAATTTTATCAGTTAGCGTTTTGGTTTTTCAGTAGAGCAGTTCTCCTTTTCTCTTTCTTTTAAAGTTTTGTTGACCCTACCTTTTGATAGTTTTAAGCTGTAGATGTTTTTTCAATTTTATTTTATAATTTATATCTGATAATTGTAGATATAATATTACTTTATTTCTTTCTGATTTTTTATTATTTTGCAAATGAATTGGGGAGGGCTGACCATTTCTGAAGCACTGAAAGTCTTACTCGAATTGCCTTCAGATAGTGAATCTGATACGGATCCCGGTACATGTGCAAAACATGCATTGTTGGGTTGTGCTTTTTGAAAGGTGGTGTCACTTTCTTCGAAAAGTACCGCCATGAAAAAAATAGACGAAAGTATAAATATGAAATGCAAATGATGTAAATATTATCCAGCCAATTTACGTTTTTTCATTTATACGCATGTAAACATCATATAACCAAGAAGATCTTTTTTAGGGGGATGTAGAGTAGCAGGCCTTTCCATGACATACCCTGGGTAATGCTAAATCTGCTACGTTATTCAGAATATAGCGTTTTTTGACCGTAGGCAAAATCATTTACTCTATTACGCGCTTCCCGTTAATGTTTGCCTCAGCACTTTTCATTCAGTGAGTTCGCACACCCACAGAATTAAAATGGTAAGTGGTACGAAGTTTCACCTGCGTACTCCTCTAGGCCTGATTAGACTGCCTACCATTTCTTTTGCCGAAATTCCAACTTAAAACCCTCTAACCGGCAAGGCCGTATATATACGGCCTATAATATTTTTTGTGATATCTGTAAGAACGTATATGTACGTGCAAATTAGAATTTCTCAAAGAAATTAAGGCAATATATCAAAAGTACACAATTCCAGCTATAAAATACCAGGAGAATTTTTACATTAAAATGAATAAAATATTTTTTATCATCGTAATTTTGGGAAATTTGTTCTATCTGAACGAAAACCCTGGCCAGTCAGAGGGTGAAAAGGTAGCGGGTCGGAAGCAGATAAATAAAACTTAGTCCACAGCTCCGAAGAATGCCAAATAAGAAAAACACTGGCAGGGACTTGACTCGAATTGGCGTACACTTTGTCAGCAGCTTTTTATTGGTATTATTAATTATTTCAATATTTATCAGTTTCAGAAAAAATTTGTTCTTAAAAATATCCATATGTGAATAACATGAAAAATAAATAATTTTATGAAGATTATTAAGAATTTCTTCAGGCAACGTAATTATACATATTTAAGCAACTCACTTGAGCTTCGTATTGGGGTAATTATATGAACATCTTCTAGAGTTCTTTTTTCTTTAATTGCATAATACACAGTTTGTTTTACATCTGTATAATTTAGAAACTAGTTTCCTTATTTTATTGGCATGCATGTATGTCTAAGAATCGTTAATTACAGTTATTACGTTCATCTAAGGTGCTTGAAAATACGAGGAGAGAAATTTCTAAACGATACAAAAGTGTACTTTCCTCTTGAAATAAAATATAAATTGCATATTATTCATTCAATGAACCTGATTCTGCGTTTAATATTTTAAGCATTTTTGTGACTAATATTAGTTACATATTGCTTGTAGAAAAGTAAAACAGGTTAGAATGAAATGAATGAAAAACCTATTTATAATAAAGCTAGAAAACCCGCCAGTGATACGAAATGACCGCTGTTCTAGATATTATAAATTGTAATTAAAATAATTTGTGCAAAGGTGTCTGCTAATTCAAACTGAATTACCCAGGACAGGCGGAGAGGACGCTCCTTTGCTTACTGCCCCACAGGGTTTTCCCCTTCTACTTGCTTAATTGCTTAAAGAAGAGTGTAATGAAGCAAACCACTGGCGGTACATTTCTTTCTTTTCTCAATGGTTTCTTTTTGTCGAGAAAGCCGTTTTTGTGCAGCTTTAGCTCCTTTTCTCTCCTCTTCAGTGCTGTATTTTCTAGGAGGCATTCTTAAAAGAAATTACGTTAAGACGTAGTTTTTATGTAAAACAGATGATTGCTAATGCAAACAAATATTCACCTCCCCCCTGACACGCTCAATTTGCGTTCAGCTGAAAATTCAGTTTAAAATACAATGTCAGGCAATAAAATCGGGCAAAACTTTAAACTCTTCACGCGAAAGGATATTTAGCATAGGAGTTTGAATAAACCTACCTGATGAGATGTACTACGCACAACTCATTAGTTGGTTTCGTCTCCTTTAACTCCTCAACGTTTCCAAGTTTCTAGGTAATTCATATATAAATATAGTTACATACATAATAAGCAACAGTTGTATGAATTAAAAATATTTAAAGACAATGATAATTTAATTAAAACAATGATAACTATTGTGATAAAATTATTTTACTATTTGAATGCCGTGGCAACTTCACCGCATTAGCTAGTACAGCTACGCAAGCAACCAATAAACTATCGGCGACGAACAGACACTTAAGCCGCATATGATAAAGATTTTTACATTAAATCTGTTTTCGTATTACACCTTTAAGCACATTTTTCATAAATAAAATTTCTTTCAAACAAAATGGCATTAAAACAATTAATAATATTAATTAAAAGACATCGGTATTGACAGCTACATTCGAGAATGTCCGAAAATTGTTTTCGGACATGTCCGAACATTCTGACATTCTAAAAACTGCAAGAATTCAAATAATATGAATGTTACTTCAAGACCAAATTTCTTATTTAGAGGTACGTGATAAGTATTTGAATATATACTCATTTAAATGTTTTATTCATATGAAAATATATTCATTTTAAATTATTCATTCATTCGGCATGCGCGAGATCAATGAATCAAACATACGCATCATTGTGAGTGTCAAAAATAAGCATAAAATGTGAAGTTTTCAAGTTAACTAGAATTTAAGATTTACATTGCAATTGTAAACACTCGTTTGTAAAAATATCATATTTTTGCTAATTTGAATTGATTTTTAAAAAAGGTTTGATGAATTGATTTTTAGTATTGAGAATCACATTATCAAAAAACAATTGCTCAGTTGAAAAATAAATCCTATGAAGTGTTCGTTTAAAAGGAAAAGAAAAGCGCAACTCATTTACATTTTAAAGCTTAATGAGCTTGAAATATGTTAATGGAGAATAGCAGAGAAGAAATTATATTGAAAATTAACTCAAATTTACAAACAAATAAACCTCCCGAACAGCTTTTTCATGCAGCCATTAACTGCATTTCGTTGTTGAAGAAACAAACAGACCGTTCTCTGAGCGTGATAAAAAACAAGTATTTGGGACAACAATAATGTTTATTTAATGACCTATGTCATTAAGTGATAAGGAATGGAAAGCTATTGTTTCATTCATTTGTTTCGAAGAAATAGATCCAAAATGAACTGACTTAAGTTCTATAGAATGTTTAACATGGAATGCTTAATGAAGTAGCTATTTTAAAACCAGTGGAACAGAATCAAATATCAAAGAAATAAACATAACTTTAATGTAAGCAAAGACTGTTTATACATTTTATAATCGATTTTGATAGCAAAACAAAACTAAAATGTTAGAAAAGGATTATATAGAAGTAAATTACCACGTGGAAATTTACATATTTCTTATTATTTGCATATTATAAATGTTGCCCGTTTTTAACTGTTTACAAGTTTTAATTCAACAGCAATGCTTTTAGCTTTGCAAAGTTAAACATTCTTATTCTGTAACTAAAAACGTTGTAAAAAAACCGTGGAATTATCACTGCTAAATATCAGATAAGTAATATTACTCATAGTGAGGTTAAAATGTTAATTTCTTTTCGTATAATAAAGTACTGTAAACAAGTTTGGTTTTAAATGGAAAATCAAATCAATGAAAATATCAATATATAATCAAATCAATCAAAAGGAAAGTGTCCGTAAGGAGTAAACATAGTTTAATAAGTATTTGAAAAGTAAACATTCAAATTCAAAAGATTCAGATTCAAGAACAGACAGAAGAGAATTCAAAAATTGTTACTTGTTTGTTATAGCGCCCCCCTCAACTATATTTGGCGCTTTGAGATTTGCCCCAAAGTTTCAGCTATAATTTTGCCAAGCTCGTGAAGCACTAATGTAAAAATAAACAGCACACTATATAATAATAACAATAATAGTCGCATGTCATTTCCTAAGAATATTTTTAAGAATCCCTTTCACACATATTAAGCTGTTTTTTACACCATTTCATAGATGATTCCTTTGCCCAAGAATACAGAATGGAATAAATATAATAGCAATGACGAAGGATACTGTGGAGCTGTTGAACCATTTTCCAACACGATGACCATTCTTCTTTTTTCAAATTTAACACTGCACCTCCAAATGGTTTCGTCGTTAATATAAAGTTTCATATTGTGGCTATTTTTGAATATTCATTGGTCAGGTAAAAGACCTCTTTCTTGAAATCATTATAAGGTTTATCCTAATTTTATTAAACAGTTATTTAAAGTTATGCATCTTTTCTATCTGTTCTATTTTCAGCTTACAATTTCTCACCAGAATGTAATTACAGAAACGCAGGGAATGCAAATGAGTAAAAGTACTATTTAAGTCGATGTTTCACCGATTTCGAAAGAGAGAGAGAGTCTGATGTCCTGACTAGCGCGCGTTTGCCCCTTGGCTACATCTCTCTTAGATATTACTACGCTCGGCCATACTTTAGGCCCTTGCTTGGCTTCGCTGATTTAATTAGTATTTAGGCGCCAACTACTTAGAATCCTGATAGCTTCAGCTATATCTTCAGTTAGTTTTAGTTAAGCTTAGTTTAGTTTCCTATTCACTTAAGTTCCAGCCCAAGTGGAGGCTTTGCTGTATACTCCGAGTTAGGAGTTGATTGTAATTATTCTGAGAAATAAAGGGTAGTTAACCCTTCTTAAGTCTTACGTGTTTGTTCACACACATTATTCGTTTACTAGTGTTTTGTGGGATTCCAGGTTTTGAACACTGAATTAAATAAGTCGAACCCCACAACATGATATCTGATGTAGCATCCACCTCATTACTTGGTAAATTAAAGATCGTTAAGGTTCATATTGTCACAAATTTGGTATTTAGTCAGAAATTTTTAGGAGAATTATAGTTAAAATTGTTGTATTTCCCCGTGAAATGCAGCGTGAGGCTCATTTTAAGAGAACGCTATGCCGGAAAAATAAAGATACAGGAACACGTGCATTTAATATTGAATAAAGTATCTAGAAAGTTTTCGAAACTCCTACATGAAGATGAATGATAAACAAGTAGAAAATCAGCGCCCAGTGCTGCTAAATTTTATAATTGAATTTGGGAAATTAAAATTAAAAAAGAATTTTTCAAGGATCTGTAAGAAGCATGATCCCCTACCCATTTCTTATTTTCATGAACTTTGCAAAATTATTTTAAAAGAACATTTGGAATAGAAAAGCTAAAAATATAAAAAACACTAGAGTCTGAACCATAGTTAATCTCTTTCATTCAAAGCTCCAAGCAAAACTTGTCAAGGGAAAAGTGTTCTGAAGCTTTAAATAAAGTCAATTAACTTGACAATCAAAAACAAGTTTCGTTCCGATAAATCCACTGAGACTTACACGTTCTAACCAGCACAAATTGTTTGGCAGTTTTGTTTTAAAAAACATTTTTTAAGAAGCCCAAACCATGACTTGAAGCTTCTCATTGAATTTCTCCCTTTTCCCTATCTGTTTTTGTGGCTCGAACACAAAAATAGCAATATAGCGACAACTGCGACAAAATATAAACACATATTACAAGTAGAAAAATTATACATATATACATGTAACGCTAAAAGTTGTTTGCAATCAAGGAAAATTATAAAAATTAAAAATAAACAGGAATTTTTATACAAATTACAACTGGAAAGCCTAAATTTTTTGTTACTAGAA
This sequence comes from Stegodyphus mimosarum, assembly GCA_000611955.2. NCBI lineage: Eukaryota > Metazoa > Arthropoda > Arachnida > Araneae > Eresidae > Stegodyphus > Stegodyphus mimosarum. The sequence goes on along the minus strand of KK120412.1, from coordinate 103,659 downwards.
AAAATGGTTGTCATATGTAAAAGCAAAAAAGGCCTGGTTCGAGTGCGTAAAGAAAATGCTTTGTGCCAAAGTAAATACCAAAATTGAAAAGGTAAAAAGAAATGCTACAAATTGAGGGGAAACTTGAAAAATAATTGCTACAAATGGTGCGGAAACTTGAAAAATAAATGAAAAATAGGTTGCATACATGATAGTGTTGCGGGCGCCTTCTCCAAATAAATTGTGAAAAGTCTGGAGGCTCCAGGGTTGCCTCACTGGATGGGAACCAGAAAATAGAACCAGTCATTTTCCATGAATGGCACAGCTTTCAAACAGTAAAGGAATTTGTAATCTGTTGCTATGCCTATGAGCTGAAGAAAGAAGGGTCCAGTTGGTGGGGAGGATTTATGTAGAAGGAGGAGTGTAAGAATGACAAAATGGCGTCTTGCGTAGTTGCAAGTTAAGAAGAGAATTGAAAAAAATGGCGAGTGCTTGTAAAAGTTTGGCCAAAAAGTTGTGGAAATGGAAAAAAAAAAGTATTTGTTAGCAAAAAGTCCTCATTTTTCATGTATTCGAGCTAGAAAAACTTTCAAAAAAGAAATAGATATCTCTGTAATTTTTATTGAAATTGAATAAATGTAATTGATCACTTAACCGTAACCGTAATTACGTCTTCTTTTTGCTTTCCAGAAATCTCGAGAAGCATTACTAGAAAAATCTCGCTCGGACGTTTCAAATTTATTTAAGGCCGAAGAAAGAGCGTCTCAGTTCAGCTGTTTAGTTATTTGCTTAGTTATTGGTGTTGCGAATTGTTCTAGGTGAATTGAGGTAAATCGGATTAGCTTTGTCTTTAAACGCGCTGTGCAATACGTTCTATTTAACGTTTTTAGTAGTTTGTTATGATTATATTATGTGATATTGTGAACACTACAAATATCTTTGCGGAAAACTCCAGCATTCTGTTACATTTCTTTTGATAAGAATAAATTTTATTAACCCTTTTATCGGACTCGTGCATTCAATCTATTACGAACCCTTACGCACTCAACAATATTCACAAAAAAGCAATGAATTTATTTTTAATTAAAGAATGCAAATTCGAAAACCTCATCAAAAATGAATAACATAAGAACGTGAAAATGAATAATATAAGAATATAAGAACGTGCAAAAATGCAAAAAGCGCTCTTATATGATCACGTGGGGAGGTACAAGAGCACGCAGCCAAATTTTGGCGAGATATCTCGATTGATTGATGACTCAATCTCGGGGTTCGCTATAACAAAAGTTGTACCCAAATATAAAAGAAAACAGAAATAATGTCTATATTTATCTTTGTGCCCAATGATAAAATGAGGAAGAAAATCTACCCCCCCCCACAAACAAAGAAATGTAGAAAGTGTAGTATTAATGAAAATGTAATGAAAGAAAGTGTAATGTTCTTCATTTAACTTAGTCTTTTTTTTTTGGTTAAATGCAAACTATGCTGCATAAGTCGAAATTGTTCATTTTCATATGAATGGGTATATATATATATACAGCTTATTGAATGCTTATGAGGCATGGATTTATTTAAATGGTTATGCTAAAAAGATTTTTTTTAAATTTTAAAATGAAGGAAAAGACACAAACGTGCTTAAAAATTCAAAGAAATTTTCAGTGAAAGTTCTATGAGTTTTCCTGTTTATTATATAAAGAAACGTTAAAATTATAGGCATTAATTAAGAAGCGATAATATTAAACCTTTGTATTATCTACATAATGTTCTTACATTTTCTAAAAAAAGAAATATTTGTCTTTATTCGCTGAGCTAACAAATTATATAACTTAGTTCCAATAAAATTAATCAAAATCTACAGATATTATTTTCAATTAAATAAATCAAAATTTATTAATTAATTAATAGATTTTGATTAGACTTATTTAATAGAATTCTATTAATTAATTCTTTTATTTCATTGGAACGAATTTTTGATTAATTTTCAAAAATGACCAAAGGAAAAAGGAAAGGATATTGTGTATGAATGTCATCTGACGTTTCATCAACAATGATGAAAATTCAAAAGGCATAAACGTTTTACGAAGTGAACTTTTATGCCTTTTGGAGAACTAAAAAGTAAATTTTTGAAAGCAAATTTAAATTGAAATAACGCAAAGTAATGGAAAAGTGATGAAGAAAAATAACGCTATTTATTAAACATTAAAATCTTGTGGATAAAGTCAAGCTATCCAAAAGGATGGCCATAAAGAGAGAATACTTGCGAAATAACTGTTTTTTTTTCAAATATTAATTGTAAAACAGCAACTTCGTTTTAAAAAAAGCGCAAACTAAATATAAAACAATTTATTTTTTGTTACGATTCAGTCTTATACGTTTTGCTTTACTAAAATGATGGTTTTTCACAATCAATGAAAGTAGCTATAAAAATTACCCGGAGTAAATAATTTATTTCAGCAAAACAGTAAATATTAAAACAAAGCTACATTCCAAACTCACTAATACAGTCCATTTTGACTGTCTGCTTATTTTCATGTATTATTCTTCTTCAAGTTCTTGCAAGAAAACTGGATGGAAATATGGTCTCGGAAATACGTGAACTTTTTCAAAATAACATGTATTTATTATCAACTTAACTTAAATTTAGTGAAGAAATAAATACCAATACTTTAAAAGTAACCTAGGAGAATAAGTGAGATACTCAAATATTATCACATAGTAATTTGTTATTTAACTTTTAACTACATTGCTTCATGATAGCCATTTCAAATTCCGAGAATGTTCAGTTTCAGTTGAATTAATGATGAAAGGAAACACCAGGTCTTTACTATTCATTTACTGTAATTTATTGTTAAGATACATACAATTTCTGTATCAGTCTAAAATATATTCAAAGATATATTCTAATATATCTATATGCAATTCAAATGTACAAAGATATATTCTAATATATCTACATACGATTCTAATAAACAAAGATATATTATAATATATCTACACTCATGGCCATAAATTAAGGATAATGCAAAATCAGGCAAAGGAAGAGTTAGAAGCGAAACAAATTTGACTTATTTGTAAAGTTTATTTATTAAACAAAAGGTAAAGAGCAAAAAAAGATATTATTAAACAATTTAGCGATTTTTTCTTCCTGGAGCAAGTTATAAAAACAACCTATTTACAAAAAACCAATATGAATAAAAACCAAAATATTAACTACCCTCATTACGGCTTTCACAAAAATGCACCTAAAGACATGGAATTTTGCAATAACGAAAACATTTATTGCCAGAATATTTAAATATTTCCCTGACAAAAGGCTCTGTAGCTGTATCGGACTCATGGGACTTGTTTGCAAGGTACTGGGCTTTTGTAAAGTATCATATAGCATTTAGTACAGCGTTATGTGACGGTCATTCAGGATCATATTTAAGACATATCCTTGGGCATCCTTGCCCCCTCTTAACTCCATTCTAATAAATAACAGTCAACTTACTGAGCATTTATGATCCTAACTACGTATGGTGGAGACTGTAAGTATTCTAGCAGTGCAATTTTTCGTTATTGAAAAATCCTATATCTGTAGGTGTATTTCTGTGAAAACTCACCACGGTATTCTATACTTCTTTAATTAATGAATTTTTACTTTTCTGTTATTTTTGGATCACCCAGTATATATGTAATAAAATAAAATACAGAATATTGTCTCTGGAAGAGCAAGAAATTAACGCTGCAGTGCAAAAAATAAAGCAAAATTAATATGCAGAATAAATATAAAAAATGAAGCTAAATGCACCATTTTTCTCGTAACATCTCATTAGATGTTCGGTGCCACGGGAAGTACAACAGATAGTACAACAGATAGTAATATTTTTGAATCATTCAAAGAGTTGTTCTCCCTTTTCGTGGGGCGAAAATAATTTTTAAAATTAATTCATTATTAAGTTAATATATCTTCTACATTACTAGGAAATACCGGTTCTGTTAGAATCAAACGAACGAAACATATGATGAATCATCTGATATTGGTGCCGCAAGAAGGGTATGATAGCGGTGTTCCCGGATTATTGAACTCAAAATTTCAAAAACCTAAAAATAAGTATATAAATTAATCGCATTATTTAAATGGCGTTATGTTGCTTATTAAATTAGCACAACTCCCGCAGGACTTGGAAATTTTGATTCTGTTAAAACCAAAGGGATGCAGTGAAATGATAATTGAATTTATCACTTAGTTAAGATCATGTACTATATACGGGAATAAGGAATGATAATATAGAATGTACTAGCGTTGAGAATACAAGAAAAAAGAACTGTGTTTGGAGGGTCTATGAAGGAGATCAAGCATTCCAAGTATTGCCCATAAAATAAAAACTTCTTCAGCTCATGAAAATCCCAATTATCTTAATACAATGATTTTACACCTCATTCGCAAGAGGAAATCACTATATCTCACTATATATGAGTTTATTGGTATGAAATTTTAAAAGACGTAAGCAAATAAGCTGGTATTATACTGATTCTAAATTATTTGACAAATACCTTATGACAGTTCATAAAGTTTTTCCATAATTTTAGAAAATTTTAAAACAAGTTTTATATGTTTGATAAAGAAATTTCGTGAATAATTAATATCAACTGTAGGAAAATAACAGTATATTGCTTCTTTGAAGGATAATAACAGCTTATTTGCCTGCATAAGAATATTGTTTCTTTGAAGGATAATAGCAGCTTATTTGCCTACATAAGAATATTGTTTCTTTGAAGGATAATAGCAGCTTATTTGCCTACATAAGAATATTGTTTCTTTGAAGGATTAAAGCAGCTGATTTGCCTACATAAGAATATTGTTTCTTTGAAGGATATTCCATTACATAATGATTTGGAGATCTTATGTCTCCACAGACGCAATGATCAGTGTTAGTAAATCCACGTTTACAGTTAAAATGTTGGAAAGGAATGATGCTTTGACAGCGCTGGACGATCATGATAGGAAAAGGGCTGCAGCTGTGCAGAGAAAATAATGAAATAATGTCATTTAAGTTGTGGGATATCATGCTTAAGTGTCTCAAAATGCCTGCAGGGTTCGATTTATATATATATCATCGTTTGAAGCTATTTTGTATTCAGTTAAGATCAAGTGATAGTCTAAAATTTTTAACTTAAAGGGTGAAGACAGATGCATCTTTCTGGCATCTTGAAACTTCCAAATGTCCGCAAACATTAAACTAATAACAAGAGTTTCATATCATCCATAATGGCTCAAATTCCCTTATTATCATTATGTAATAATGCAGTAATTTGTGTTTGACTAAATGCATAATACAATGACATTTAGAGAAGAATTTTTGCTTTTATTTGATCCAAGTTCTAAAATATTTATATTGATTATTTGCTTTAATAAAAACCTTCCTTTTCCCTGAAGTAATAATGTTTGTGGATGAGACGAAAACCGCAGGATCTCCTATTTTCCGCAGTGAAATATCTCCTATACCTTCTCTTCTTTTTCCTGAAGGAAAAATAAAATAAAAAAAATAACTTTCTTCTTCGGAAATGGTTTTGTAGTGGGCAAGAGATGAAAATCCATTTATGGTGTTCATTCCAGTGGGTGGAAAATTTCTCCGCCATCAACCACTTGAGGGTGAAATGCGGCCACAATATCTTACTAGTCCTCGCACTCTTTTTATACGCTGAGCTGCACCGATGATTTCTTTGGCGCCAGATCTAGCCTTCGAGCGCTTTTTTACTCTAAAATTTCGCCAATAGAATTCAGAGTCTCACACGAAAACATAACTTACTTTATATTTCTAAAGCTTAATGATTCGAATATATGCATGAAAATCGTAATTATTAAAAAAATGCATTATCACTTTACTTTTATCTCTTTAAAAAACTTTTTGAGACAGTACATATTCCAAATGAAACCAAATACTTGCAGTTTTTCTTCTTTGAATTGTGACGCATCTGAGAAGCATAAGACCTTATTAATCTGTAGAGACAGCACTGTTTCTTAGTCATTTTTCATAATCTGTTAGTGAGAACAGTTTATTGATTAATAAGTAAATAAAACTTCACTACTTTAGTATCTGTTTAGTAAAAGTTTAGAATACTCATAGAGAAAAGTCATAAGAACCCAAGGTAGACATTTTTATTTTTAACTTACACAAATATTAAAAAACAATTCTACGAAATTCAGCAAATTCAACCGAGTAAAATCGAAAGAAAGTGTATTAGAAATTTACAGTATGAGTTCAATTTGATGAATAATTCAAACGTTATAGGGCATTATAAATCAGAATTTTATAAAATCTGAAAAATATGATTTTGAAATTCTTGCGAAAAGTATGTACAGGAATAAAAACTTTATTTTTTTAATATGAAGAGAAAGCAAAATAACAGAATACACTTTTGACCAAGTAGAGTTTTTTTTACCCTTCTTGGTACATTCAGTGGCAAATTTAAATGGAAGATAAAAATATTTTCTCGAATTCTTGATTTCTTTTTTTGTACCCTTCTTGGTGCATGCAGCGGCAAATTTGAATGGAAGATAAAAATATTTTCTCGAATTCTTTATTTCTTACGCCTGGAATGTTTTATATGCTATATGAAGATTCATTTTATCTTTATGTTTAGCACTGTTTCAAATCAAATCAACGTCACGTAGAGCGAAATTAATTTAGTATAATATTAAAATTACAGATATTATAGAAATAGAAATTAAATTTAGTATAAAATGTAAAATTCAAGGCCAAAAGTGGTAAAGGAAAAGTGAATAATATTTCTTTCAACATATACAACTCTCACTAAAAGTAAGAGTGTAAAATTATTTATATTATTTTTTATTTTAATAAATGAATTTTTGTAATATTGAAACTGCATGGTAAAAGCAATTATAATCAATGCATTTTTGTTATAAATTAGCTTTTTTCATCTTATAATATTTACTGATATACGCGAACTATGCATCATTAATCGGAGTGTTCTATTTTACGAGGAAAGAGCAGGAAGCTGATGTTCAAATATCATCTTCCTACTCTAATTAAAATATAAAGGCTTTTGAAGCTAGCCTTAAAAAGTAAGAAAAGTGTTTAGAAGAACTAATTCTTCTGAAAACGTTTCTTACTTCATGTCCGCTTGTGTATACACTGCTGAACGCTTGCTGAGGACGGTCAACACTATCATCCATAGCAACCACAAAATGAAAGGATGTAAATTGTAGAAAATTAGAATAAGTGCAGGCTACAGTAAGAAGAGGTGTGGGTCTCACGCCGTTCATCTATTGAAAGCGCTCATAAAAGATTTAAAGGATTTGAGGTATACGGGCAGTTGTTATACCAAATAAAAGTTTTACAGGAAAAATGTGATTGACGATCTTAAAAGTTTCGGTATGCTTTCCTATATCTCTTAGATGATTTTACGCATGGCCGTATAATTGGAAAGATCAGACGAAGGAGACGTTGCCAGGCGTTGCCAGAACATTGCCTACAGAGTTATTTCACAGTTGTGGAAAGCACTTAAAGACAACTAGAATTTGTAGTTAATGGCATGGTGGAGGAGATCGTATTCGATATATGATTCTTGCAAGAATCGCTACATTGCCCTATCTACAAAAAGAAACCAGCCCACAGCAGTTCAGCGAGTGATGAATGAGCGAGCGAATGTTGATGAAGATGAAGCATGTCGTATATCATTGCAATGAACTCAGTTATCACTTGTTAATTTTCATGCTCCTGAGATCCCTTCACACTTTTGCGTTCTTTAATTAATCTACTGTACAAAATGTTTACACTTAGATTTCTACATTTATCAGTATATTACAATGTGTTTCATTAGCATATAGCAATGGTATGTAAAAAGAGCTAGCTACTTTTATGCTAATGAAAACATAATTTATTAGCCAATATTACTCAGGACAGCTCCAAAACCACGTTTACAGGCGCCGAAAAACTACGACAAACATGCTCAAACAATCAACAGCACATAGTCTTTAGGCTATCATGCTATAGCAGCACTAACGTACTGCTCCCGACTCGTTCAGTCGTTCTCGGAATTGAACGTACTCTCCAGACTCTGCATGCACTCGACGATACACTTGATAGCCTCAACAATGCACACTCTCGATGCACCAACTCGCGATACACTCGACTAGACAACTACTGCGCGTGCAGGCAGGGCTTATATAGCTTTCGGCCTGCCTTTGAGAACATTCTGGGCCAAACCGGTAAGAATTCGCTCTGGAAGTTCTCCATCCATCTACGGCACATCACCCATTTTGCCGCCAAATGGGCGATTTAGCGCTAAATATGGCAATCCTGTTTTCCCTTGCCACTTTCTGGCAACCCTAAACTCTCAGTGCGAGGAAGCTATCTTACGGCGGCTGGACATTTCGTAACAATATGTTAGCTTTCATCAGTATGCAAATTAAATATTTAAGTACAAAAATGCAAGTAAAGTATGTTTACAATATTTGTGCTTACATACAGGACATCATAATCTAAACCTAATTGATAAGTTACAGGTGTATCTCAGTTTAAACTTAGTATTTAGCTTCGTATAACCCTCTGAAGTGAGATAAGTTAAAAATTTAAATTTGCAATTTCTGTTTCTTTTAAACCTTTCAGATTTACGTTTGATTTCACTCCCCAATACAAATTAGAAATTACTTTTGCAGTCTCAGGTTATAAGCTTTCTACTAATTGTAGTATCAACATGCACTTTTGAACTATACTTTGGGGATTTTTGAAATCAAACATACTGTGATCATTCATTCTTTTAGCTGGATTAGGCATGACAATTTCAACTGATAATTAAACATACAGTCTCTTGCAATCACTAAGAAGTTCTTTATCAGTGAGAAGAGACAAACATCTGTCATGTTAAGTTAAAACTAGAAATGATTAACCCGAGAAAACATAAATATGTGGAATACACGGAACTAACAAAAACTAGACGTTTGGCAACAAACAGTTGTTGTGACGCTGGACCAAAGTTTTGGCAAAAATTAAGTTTAACATTTAAGATACCGTCTCCAAGAATAATTACCTAAAGTTTATTTAATGTGCTCAATAAGCAAATGTATTCCAACTAGAAATAAAAAGCCAATGCGTTGTGTGAAGACAATAACCCAATTGTTAAAATACCAGAATCATCGACTATAGCATTCAGTAATATTAAAACAAACTACCACACAAAAAACATACTTTTGCGCATTTTGTTAATTTTTTTTTGAGTAGCTACTTTCTGAATTTACTAATTTCTTGAATATATACATATATTATTTTATAGTTACACACCAAAATTACCGTTCATAAGGGAAGAAAAAATACGTATCTTGCTCATTCTTTATTGCTTCTGTTCGCAAGGCTGCGCCTCCGTATTAAAAAATCCTAAATCATCCTTGTTAATTAATTATGACGACATAAATTTATGCTTCCAAATTATGTCAACGGACATATTCTTTAAATCACTTGGAATATTTTTCAGCCAGCACGAAATATTTTTTGGGCGTTACAAATGCAGCAGATCGCCCACAGAACATGGTGAACGATGGATGATACTGGCCGAATACGTCGTTAGGAAAACAATTTATTTCCACGAATATACATCTGTGTAGAACTCTCTGGCAGTTAAGTAAGGTTTTTACTTACACAGGACTATTTGTAGAGAATTGGAATTTGAAAAAGATATCGACGACACATTCATTGCTTACCACGCGCAAAGAAGAGGCGAAGACGGGGACGAGGAGAACTATCTCGTCCCTTGCAACACTTGCTGGAATAATGTGTCACAAAACCGGTTCGGTCAGACCTTATGCTTTTGCGCTGAGCGGTGACGATTATTTCGTCGATAACAGATCGCTTTTATAACAGTAAGCCGAGTTTTAAATTAGAAGTGAAAGTTTTTAATTAATTTATTTCAGAAACTCCACAGAGGATATACTTTACAGACAACAGTGCGGGTATATTAAATATAACCATTATCTTCCTCTCGGAATCGAAGTATTAATGTGGTTTATTTCATTCTCGTGTTTGCTGCGGGAAACTGAATCAAAAAATGTAATGTTCTTAAGTATTCCCGTACTTTTTTTGTGCAAGTTATTATTAGATAAAAAAAAATTGTATTATCGCTGTATACGACATTGATTATATTTAATTACTAATCTTTATTATTAGTGTAATCTTTAATTCTAATTACACTATTGTTATGATAATAGTATAATCTTTATGTATAATTTTAAATAATTTAGTAATAGTATAATTAGATAATAGTATAATTTTTATTATTATGACAATGCTTATTATTATGATATAGTATAATCTTTTAATTACACTATTATTATGATTAGTTAAATCTAATTATAATTATTTATACTCTAACATGATCCCAAAAGCATTGCATTTTATTGCCTTTCGAAAATTTTATAATACTAAGTATTGTTATTGATAAATATGCTGTTATTTTGTGTCAAATAAAAAATTCGTCAGTTCAGTTCTAATAAAAAAATGATTCCTTATGCAAATGCTTATTTCTTGACTAGTTTATCCTTTTTTCTTCTATCCTTATTGGTACGGTTTCGGTGTACTCTTTTGGTTTCAATAAAATACCGGTTCTTCTATTATCCATCTTATTTGTATAAGGCGATCTGTTAATAGGACAAGCACACAATGAGTCAGGGCCCCTCCCATGTATTTCGGTATTTCTTATTATCTGATTCGTATGACTAATATTCTTTTACTCTATGAAGAAAGGCCACGGTTATACAAAGGGCGAAAATACGTATATTATGAATATGTCTCATAGCAATTCAGAATGAAAGATTTTTCTGTAATAATGATTAGTTGCTTAATGATATAGCTTTCGTAAATATATTTATAAATTAAATTGTGTGCCAAGAAAAATAATATGTACGTTAAAATAAAAGACATTCTAAAACCTTAAGTACAGACGTTCCTTATCTGTTACGTAAATACAGAGGAGGGTGTATGTCAGACCGCGCTCTATTTTATGCATTTTAGGAATATAAAATTTCAAAATAATGTGCTCTTGTTATTATGTAAGCATTAATACATTTTGCTCGTTATATTGAAGTAATTATTTCTTTTTAGAACTCTAAAATTAATGCATTAAAAATTAATTTTTAAATCACACATGAAAAAGTACGGAACGCTTAATCAAATAAATAAAATAAACACTACTTACTTGCAAATGCGTACAAACTAAACTATTTAATAAATTTTCCATCTACAGAATCTCGATTATATAAAATAATGCAAAAAAAGGATGATATAAAAAGAATATTAAAAAACTACAGCCCGTTATTTTAAGCATTTTCAACACAATTTTTGCAAATTCTCTCGGCACATTCATTATCGGACTCTTGCAGCTGAAACATAGATAGGCAGTTTTTCTTCTCAGTCTAGGGGGACAAAGAGAGCATGGTTTACACTTTTTAAGGGTATCAATTACATCTGGGTTAGAATAGATTCCGCTGGAAACACCTAGTACACTCTGAATGCATATTTTTATTTCTCGGTACACAGTTGCCTTTTGAAGCTTTCATTCCATATGCGGTTTCATGAATGCTGATGATAACTCTATCAAAAATCATTTTTTTCAATTTGGCACTATCTCTTATCAGGCCAGCTGCTGAAATGACCCAAGTACACTGCTGGCCACCCAAATTGCAAACCAAGAAAGACAAGAGATATCACAATAAAATTTATTTAGTAGATAACATGTTGACCAAGTATCAAATGATTAAATTTATAGACTTCTGTGAAGCGTGATTCCTTCCAGAATCAGTAGCAAGAGTAGCCGCCATTGTTGGAGATCACCGCTGCCACACGCCTCGGCATTGACTCAAAGAGGCTTTGGATGTGTTCTTGGGGTACAGCAGACCAAGCAGCTTCCACACGTTCCCAAAATTGATCTGGCGTGGCAGCGTGGGATGTAATCTGGGTCAATCGTTCAACAACTATGGACCACATGTTTTCTATCGGCGAAAGATCAGGAGAGCGAGCCGGCCAGGGAAGTAATACAATCTGGCGATTGACGAAGAACCCTTGGACAATGCGTGCCGCGTGTGGTTGCGCATTATACTGTTGAAATATGGCTGTGGGCAAGCCCTGAAGGTAAGGAAGGACAACTGGCTCCAACACATAGGAAATTTAGCGCTGCATGACCAGTGGGACGGAGCATAACGCAGCTGTTCAGCATCCTCTCTCCACGGTGTCTCCAGACTCGAATCCGACTATCGTGGTGTTGCAGACAGAAGCCTGACTCGTCAGTAAAAACAATTTCATTCCATTGTGCCGCCCACATCCTTCTTTCATCGCACCATTGGCGGCGGAGACGTCTGTGGCTCTGCGTCAAGGGTAGACGAAGCAATGGACGTCTTCGGGACAGACCACTCTGCTGTAAACGGCGTCGAATGGTACGCGCAGACACTAGATGATGCGTTTCAGACTGAATGTGCTGTGCTATGGTTCGTGATGGGACTGAGCGATCCGTCACTGCCATGCGCACAATGTTCCTGTCATCACGTGAAGTTGTGCACTGAGGTGTATGCGATTGAACACATCGGTGCGTCATACCCTCCTGCATCGAACGGTCACATATCCGCATTACAGTTGTTTGGTTTCGTCCAACACGACTACCGATTTCCCTGAAAGATGATCCACACTCTCGGTAGGCCACTATCCTTCCTCTGTCGAACTCGGATACTTGATCAAACGACGATCACTGTTTACTACGAGGCATAATTGATCGTTTTTTTGAAAAAAATCACAAGAAAAACACAATTGCCGAGATTGAAATCGTCGAAAACCTCCAAGACTTAAATGGCGCTTTGAAGTGGCGCCACAGGCGCGCGTGACGTGCGTCTGCGCTGAAAGTTTAATCATTTGCATATCTGACCTCCGCTAATGCATGTTGTAAATTTCATGTTATTTGCATGCTTCCTTCAGGGTGTTGGATTTACGGTGGGCAGCAGTGTAGTAATAAAGTCATTCCCCTTCATGCGAGAAAAAATAACGTAAACTCAGAGTTGAGGTCTGTATGATCGCGGCCCAGTTTTAAAAATCATTTTAAAAAAACTAATGTATAGATTTTAATAAAAATTCAGGAATAATTATATTTTATGTCAGCTTGAAAGTACTAAAAAGGTGAAGAATAACTATCATCACTTTTTCTCTACAATGACTTAGAAGCAGTTTTGCAGTTCTAGAATACTGGCGCGGTCATACAGACCCCACCTCTGTGTTTACCGGTAAAAACTACTTTTGTTAGAGGAAAACTTCAGTGAAATGGATAAAGTCATTTACGAAACAAATTAATTGAAGGAATAAGGTGTCGGAATTTATAAAAGAAAACTGAGGACAATATTTTGTTTAGAATTTACACTTTTCAAACGTTGAGCAACCCACAGGAATCTGATGATAAGTCGAAAATTATGCAAGCAAACTAGACGGAATTTTATGACAATATTTAGTGTACTACTTGTAATATCAAAAACCAACAAAACATTATAACAAAATATTTACATTTTGTGATATCAACAGAAACATCAAATCTTCTATTTCTGAATATAAATACAAAACATTTTCTCAATAGCGAATATATGATCTTCCCAAAGAGCTACGTAGACCTGACAGAAATAACTCGTGCTGTTTATGTCCATGGGCTGCCTAGGCAGCAATGCTATTAATAACATAAATCAGTCTTTGATTAATATTAGTTTTATTACCATAAATGTAATTACAGATAGTTATTCATCACGTACTGAAAAACTTTAAAAGCGCTTAAAAGTATCATAAAAGCTGTAGAGACATTAGGATTTTTCGGAAGCAGGAACGATGAAAAATATGCAAGTCCTTCGCCGGGGATCGAACCACGGACCTCTGAAATACCGGCTCAGTGTGCTGACCATTACACCACGAAGGCACACTAAGAATGTGGGAGATATACCTTATATACTCCCCTTTTTAAAGGGCGACTAGGGTTTTAGGGGACCTAGTCGCCAAATCCTGGGTGTGGAGAGTCATCATCCACAACCCTTTTAGTTCGGGCGCCACTTGTAGAGACATTAGGTTATTTAGTAGCAGGAGACATGAAAAATATGCAATTCCTTCGCCGGGAATCGAACCACGGACCTCTGAAATACCGGCTCAGTGTGCTGACCATTACACCACGAAAGCACGCTAAGAATGTGGGAGATATACCTTATAAAGCTAAGCTAATTTTTACTTAAAAAGCTGCTTTTAATAATACTCATTGATCAGGTGAACTCTAACTGCACAAGGAAATGTTCAGTGGATAACACAAAAAGTGGTTTTAGATTGCAGAAATTTAAGAACGTAAACAAAAATTGAACCTTGCTAATCATATTACAAAATGCGTTCAAATTGGCTGTCACTGTCTTCACTGTCAGCATTACACTATCAAATAAATCTCTGGCACATTGTCCCTATCACAATATATATTTTTCAATCCAAATCGCATGCTGCAAGTATTTTCCTCTACGACTGTTTCATAAATGATTTCGTTATTACACGTCATGTGTTATTTTCTGAAATAATCGCACGATGATTGATGCAATATGTGATGGTAGATGGGTGGATTTTTCGATGCAAAAGTATGTCCTCTTGGTCAGTATTTTGTAAGATCATGAATTATCTCAATAATAAGTTTCCATGTGTTGCCATTCTTCACTTTTCACTTTCACACCATCTCACAACTGCCTAGGAAGGAAAAAAAAAACAAGAATGATAATCTCTGATTTAAATCGATCTTTTAATTGCACTCACCACTTGCGCGGCCAGCAGACTAAAGTAATTATTATAAGTAAATGTATGTAGTGATTTTATTGAGTCCAGTTAGTATAATTTTATTAGATCCAGTTAATATAATTACGTAAAATTATTTAAATTATTTTAATAATACATCGATTCTTAAGACACGAATTTTATCAATCGTTTCGTTCCAACGATTCTAAACTTTAGATGATCTTGAAAATATACAATGAGCTGTAACAAATACTGCATCTCTTTGTTAAATTTCTTTAATATGACAACTACTTTTAATTACATTCCGAAAAATTCTGGAATAAATAAAGCTATTGTTACGGATTTTGTGTTTATTTAGCTATTTCTAGTAGAATTGTGATTAAAATTGTTTCATTTTCCCATGCAATGCAGGACGTGATGAGATTTAAGAGAAAGCTACGCTGGATTATTAAAAATACAAGAGCGCGTGCACTTAACATTTAAATAAATAGATGTCTTGTAGCTGTACTCTGTTGCTATCCAGAAAAATCGAGAAAATATGAGAATAGTCTGGTGCTTGATTAAAAAGCTTATAAAAGCTGGAGGAAAATATCTCAGTTCAGCTGTTTTAAGCGAACTGTTGTTAACTAACACGAAGCGAACTGTTGTTAACTGCTGCTATTGATAGTAACGAATTAACGGTGAGATCGAATTAGATTTTTCTGTTTTGAATTGAGTTCTGTTAAACGTTTTAGTAGTTCAAAATATAATTGCTGTGAGATATTGTGATAGTGTACAAATATCTCTGAGAAAATATTTCAGCATTTTGTTTTATTTCTTGTGAAAAGAATAAATTTTATTAACCTTTTAACGACTTGTGCATTCAATCCATCACGAACCCGTACGCACGCAACACTATTTTAAAGAATTTTATTTTTCACTGCTCACAAGCATGTTATTTTTTAACAATTAAATGCGGAATATGAGTCAACGTATTTCTTTCTTTCGGATCTCAGTATATTTATTCTTATTTTTTCATGCTGTTCTATTTTGGAATATATTGGCACTACTGATATTAGCTCATATTAGTTTTTCCATTTTAATTCTAATTTCTTTTAAATCACGTGTTTGATAGCAATTGTCGGAATTCAAATATCATTCTATAGCATCATAATATACATTATTTTTGTATTAAAATTCCTTTCTTCTTCCTACCTATACAAAAACTTTTCGAACACTTCTCAAAAAACCGCAGAAATCCAGAAAGAAGCCTATTTTATCATAAGATATAGGATAAACTGATTACAAGCTATGGGACTATACATAATAAATGCTGAAAAGTTTTCCTTGCGAATCATTAACACGAATCAGGATAGGCAAGGCAATTGCATCTAATACCTTCAGATTACAGTACAATACCTTGAAAAAAGATCTGTCCTTAAAAAAAAGTAGAAGCTTACACGAAAGAAGAAAAAAAAAAAGAATATCTATTATTTTCATACCATATGGCGTCAGCAGTATCTTTGAGATATTACAAAATGTTCATAAGAATTATTAATTATCTATAGATATGAGTGTATTCTTTATATAACACATTTTTATTGAAAACAGTCTTATTAAAAAGTAAAATTATTATTCACAAATGGATTAATTTCATTTAAATGTTTTAATCACCTTTGCAGAAAGGCAATACATTCTTCTAAAATATTCTCTGATTAAATTTGAAATGTAAATATTTTACAGTTTGCAAAGAGGGAACACATTGCTTTTAAATAGGTAACTTTCTTACCAATAATTTCCTTACGTTTTAAACAAAACATGAAACAAACAAAAACACTAAATGAAAATTTAGAATTCAACTTCTAAGTGCTTATGGTAATGTTGGGGACTTAATGTGATAACAATTTAACGGTTCTACGTGCTGCCGTCTTCTGCAATGCGCGGAATATATATATATAATGTGTAAGATATAAAAGTAAGTATAAAGGTATAAGTAAGTAAAGTATAAAGATATAAAAATTAGTATGTGTATAAGATATAAAATTGTGACGGAAATTTATTAATAAATTTAACAGATTGACAATAGACTTTAAAATTTCTAATTTTCAATTAAAGTTACAACCACTTTAAGGCGTCTGCGTTTTCCCTGCAGTAAATAGCAGCGCGAAACCTCTTGCCCAATCGTTGTTGTGCAAAACAAATACTAAGGAATTATAAATACTGCTGCAAATATTACGCATTTGTTTTTGCTGCCTAACTCTTGCAAGTAAAAAGGTGTCTCTTCCTTGGTTGCTTCTATTTACTATTAAAAATAATGCGTCATAATTAAAACCGTGGTATGTAGATTGTCTTCTTTATGCTGTGCTATGTCATAGAATAATCAAAAAGTTGTAGAGATTTACATTTATTTTTACTAACCAGTTAAGTGTATGCTTTCTTTCCTATAAGCCTTCATTCCCCTAACTGCTAGTGCCAGAATATTTAAATTTGGTAGCGCGCATGAAGGAATGCAAATTCTACCATTAGGAGTAAAGGTTTAAGGCTCTAGAAGGAAAAGAAATGAGTGGGCAAGCATTGTACCTTTGTAGCATGAGCTTCTGTTTCTGCATTTATTACTGCTTAAAGGGTTACAGACGAAAACATCGCGGACGAAAACGTCGGGGAGAAAACAACGAAAAGTCAAAACGTCGTGGTACATCCTGGGAGAAAACAAAGCAAAGAGAAAACATCGCAGTTCTAAAACATCATGGTACAAAATATCGTGGTCGAAAATATCGCTGCCAAAAATAAAGCTCCTACAAATCATCGCATGACGGTAACATCTCACAAATGCGTTTTTCAGATTTTAAAAGTTGTAACTGCATTTTCACATAATGATTTGGAAGCGCAAGAAGGAAAGAGGGAAACGGAGTGAAAATGTTAACGACACTTCAAGAATATTTCAAGAAGAAAAGGAAACAAAACAAGATGTGAGTTTTACTAAAACAATAACAGAACAAATGTGAAAGAAATTAATTTGATAGATAACTAAGCAATTTGTATAGAGGTAACCTCACGCAGTCATTTGTCTTCCTTTTTCTAAACATTTTTAAACTGTATTTTTCATGAAAAAGGATCAGTGAACCTTTATAAAAACAGATTAATTTATTAATAACCTTTGTTAATTAACTATGTAAATTTAAAAATTCTATTAAGGGCCAAAAGTTGCATTAATTTCCTACTCACTCTCACTTTTTAAATGCTTAAGTTTCCTTCTTACATTTTCAGCAAAAATTTATTAGTTCACTCAAAAATATGATATAAAAAATAAAAATATCTCTCTTTCTTTCTTGCGCTCCCAAATCAGTATGCCAAAATGCACTTACAAATTTTGAAACCTGAAAAACGCATGTCTGCGATGTTATTGTCATGCGATGATTTGTGTGTAACTTTATTTTTTTACCACGATAATTTCGATGACGATGTTTTTAAACTGCGAAGTTTTTGAACCGCTTTATTTTCGACCACGATGTTTTAGAACTGCGGTGTTACCACTTTGCTTTCTTTTCTCCCACGATATTTTGTACTACGACGTTTTCGCTTTGCGTTGTTTTCTCCGCGACGTTTTTGTCCGCTATGTTTTTGCCTCGATGTTTTCGGCGGACATTGGTTAAAGTGGCGTAACTGTTATTGCTCTGCTATTATGAGACTTCGAAGCGGTTTTATGCAACAGAATTATCTTAGCCCTGGGGAAACGTCTACTGTTGTGTTAATATCTTTGAATTTTAAGTTTAATTCTTGTTAGTTGAGTTGCCACCCGAACGAGGCGTACTCTGTCAGCGTCAAGTCGACGCATTGTGAATTTTTAAAGAGTTTAATAAAGGGTTCTTTTAGCCTTTCTACTGTATGGTTCCTGCACTTACTTCAGCCATCACTCTCGAAGCTCAGTAACAAGACATTACAAAGAAATAAAGACATATTTGGTATTATCAAGTGATTTTGCAATTCTTCAAAAATTCCGGTCATCTTCTACTAGGTAACCGATATTTTAGTGATCATCATTCAGTGAATTTCAGTCGCCTCGTAACTGACAAATAATTGGTTCTTACTTCATCAAACACTCATCTAACATCAAATTAGTGCAAAAAATTAAATTATTATTACATACATATATTGTATACAAACACACACATATGTATATATGTACATGCACACACACGAATTCATCATTTAATAACAGAAATGATAATTCTTAAAATTACTTGAAGTAGATTCAGTAAAAAGTCTGCAGACATTTTATGTTAGGTTTATACTATTTTATCTTGAAAAAATTATTATTCTTAACTATACTTCTGAAGGTAAGAAAATAATTAGACTTATCTTCAGAGCAGGAAAATAAATGACCTAAAGTTCAGTTTATTGGTGTCGGACAAAAAATGGTAGACAATTATCATTTTAGAATTAAAACTCGATTGATCATTCCGAACCACGAGATACGAAAATGCCTTTATGTAGGATGTTATCTACTCAGTATTTTATACAGTAAACTTTCATTGCAATATTTTCTTTCTATATAACAGAATTTTCTTTTAAATTAAGCATTTCCTCTGTAATATTCGTTATCGTGCAAGTCTAGCTTAAAATGCAAATAAACGTTTTAAATATATGTCAAATATTTAACGATATGTTGTCAGATTTAAAGACTAAGGTATCATAATTATAGTAAATTATTTATGGATTAAAAATTTATCTATTTAAGTTATCTACGGTGTCTCCGAAAAGTGTTCGCGCACTTTAAGAATTTGAAGAAAAGCGCTGTAACCAGAAAATGAATTTGAATATAAAGATCAATGTTTTTTCATATCACCATATCATATCATATTGAATGAAACCAAACTTTTTAATACCTGTAGAGACATTAGGTTATTTCGAAACATGAGATGTGAATAATGAGCAATGCCTTCGCCGGGACGGATATAAACATCCTGTACCGCGCCAAGCGCATAAGGGAAAATCCGTACTTGTGATTGGACATATTTTCCAATGACATCATTTTCTCTTGGCGTAATGACGTTTAGACGGGATTTTTAAGGCTTTGTTTTCGATGAATGATGCTCATGAGTGAACAGAAAGTTGAAAATTATCTTTTGTTTTCTTTGAAACGAAAAAAAATTCAGATACGTTCTGCAGATGGCTTCCTGTTTCTTGGAATTATAAAATCTTTTAAAGATACTATTAATATCAGAAGCAATTTTAAACGTTTAGATTATATAAATAACTGAGTTCATGAATTTAGTGTGCAAACCAAAACACCACGATCTCGATCCAGCTATAAAGGCATTGTGTGCTAGTAAAAGAATGTTATTAATGCAATTTTGTTCCATTCTGTTCCTTTCGCATTGCACAAAATATTCCCTATGCAAATGTTATGTATTTTCCATGGCCATTTCATTTCTAATATTCTGTTGCCTTAAATGAAAGAAAAAAGTGTATTCAGTATTGTCGCTGAATTTAATACGCGTGTATTAGAAGAGAAACTTCCTTCTCTGACAAACACTATTTTTATGGAAAGGTACAAAAGGTGTTACACCTTAAAAATGGACAATATTCATAAAGTAATATTATTCAATTTAAAATACGTATCTCTGTTTCTCTGTTTAGAATCTATATTAGTCCAATTTCAAAATAAATTTACTTTTTTAGTAATAAATAGTTTAGTATAAATTTACTTTTTTTTTACTACTTTTACTTTTTCAGACTGAATTATATTATTTTTTTCAGACCTGAATTTACTTCGTACTATGTTAGCTCCCAACGTTGTTTTTGCTATTTCCGAAAACGGACTTGTCTCATGCTTTCGGAAATTGCATATGCAGAGAATGGATATGTAATGAACATGAAATTAATAATCGCAACACTTTTAATATGAAGGATTTTAAGTTAAGAACACATTTGTTAAAAATCGTAATATTAATACACATTTCTGCACTTAATATTAATACACATTTACGGAGTTAACACGAAAAGAAATAATATTTTTATCTGTAGGGGTGGAAAACTATATTTTTTATATTAAGTCCACCACTCTACAGTTTTGTAGGAAGTGTAATCTCATGGCAACAAAAGTACAACGCACATAATCTTTTCAGTACTGCTATTAAAATGTAAATAAACGTTATAGAGGTGTACCCTTGAGCCCAAGCAAAGTCAAGGGGTTCCTAATCGTAAAGAAAAAGATGTCATTGGAAGCCATTTCCAATTACGAGGAGGGATTTTTCCCTTTGCGCGTGGCGCGGTACAAAATACTTATATGCTGACGGTACCCGAATCACGGACCGGTCGAATACGCGCCGAGCGTGCTGACCACTACACCACGAAGGCATGCTAAAAAGGCGGGAGAAATATCCTGTAAGTGATATAATTAATATAAACGTGACTGGCAAGTTTACATCTGACTGGCAAGAAGGCAAAAACAAACCTAACAAAGGTACGTACAGCTCTTATAATCTAAAGTCGCATCTCACGTTTTAAAGGAAAATCCAGCACCCCCAAAGAGCTATTGCGAAATCTTTAAATATCTCTAGGAACTCAGAACAAAATTATAAAACATGATTTAAAGTTAATCAAAACAAAAAAATATGATGCCCATCGCTTAACGCCGAAACATGCTTCTCAGTGTAAGACTATGTGCAGATTTCTGTGCGAAAATTCTTTGGCGAGTGAAAAATAGAAATATAGGGGTTGTTTTCACACTTTTGAAATGATTTTGATTTTCTCCATTAATGGCATCAAACTGGAATACGGTTTAAATAAATCTTTAAATATCTATCTCTGTAGAAATTGTAAACAAAATTATAAAATCTGATTTACAGCTACCTAACGCCGAAACGTATTTCTCAGTTTAAGACTATTTGCAAATTGCTGTATGAAAATTATTTATCAGGTGAAAAGTGGAAATATGTAGTTACATTGGAAGAGGCTTGGATAGACTCATCTGATTGCAATAGAAAAAAATCAATTTACTACCGAAAACAAAACTTAATATTTTGAGAAAAAGACTTAATATGGTGGTTCTGTGAAAACAAGGAAAGTTGTTCTAAGGTTTTTATGGTTATTAATGGATTCTTAAGGAAAACTTACAATAAGGGAAGTACAAAAAAAAATGCAAAAATTTAATTCAGATTACTATCACAAATATATTTTAAAACCTATTTTTAAAGAAGACATTCATCTCTTTATCCAAACCATCTTCACTATGTTAAGTTCCATCAGAATGAGGCTCCAAACCGTACTTCTAAATCTACTGCTTTATGCTTTGAAAAAACGAGAAATGAAACCGGAATTGAAGGTATTTCCTTTAAACGTATCTCACCCAAGTCCCTTGATATGTCTCCTATAGATAACTGTGCATCTGGACTTTTAAAAAAGCTCTTTATAAGCGGCATCCCTAAACACTAGATGGAATCTGGAAGATTGTGAAGGAGGAGTAGAATAAAATCAACCTTGATGTTTTAAGAAAAGGTGTTATCTTGGAAATCAAGAGTAATATGATTATATTGAACATATTAGAAAATAACATTGTAAGGTTTGCTTGTATATAAATCTTTGCAAAATCGTTACAAATATGTGCGAACACCCTCTGTATATTAATAAATGAAATAAGTTTACGATGCAGAATTAAAAATGTTATGAAACAAGATTTTAAAAAGTGAAGAAAATAAGACAGGTTAGGTTAGGTTATTTGAATACGACAAAGCACACGACGGCTATCTCGCAAGGGAATAGAAGATAAAAGCAACAAATGCAATTAACTGCACAAGAACGAAAGGAATTAAAACATGATACTGGATCTTTTAGATTCTTTCAGCTTAACTTCTGATAAGTGTGTAAAATGATACGCTTACAATACATAACATACTGAATCTTTTACTATAAAAAGGTACAACAAATATGTAAAGCTTATAATGAGGCAAGCTTAAATAATTTCACAAGTTGAGCTAGTATTAAATAGTTAGATGAGTTATATTCCTAAATTTGAAAGAAAAATATTGCCTATGATGCCGAGTTAAGAACACATTTGTTAAGAACACATTTCTTTTAAATCGCAGAACTTTCTGATTAAATTTGAAACATAAATATCTTACGCTTTGGATAATGGGAACGTACTGCTTTTTAATCTCCGAGTTTGTTAGTCAAAATTAATTAAATTCGCACAAAGCAAATCCGAAGCTCGAAATTCTGGCCTCGAGGAGCACACGGTCGGAGGACTACATATGTTGAAAATCTGGTGGCTTTAGGTACTGCTGTTTTTCGGTAATGCGAGGAACATACATAGATACAGAAATACGTACAAGGAAACACAAAAAGAAATCTACATATTATTAAACTGCTAACGTTACCAAAAACTGAATTAAAAACTTGGAAGTACTATCATACAATTATTACGAGCCCATAGAATCATGTAGCCATTCGGTCCTGTAGGCGGGTTCGAACCCAGGTGAGCGGGCTGCATAGTTGATTTTCGTGGTCTTCCCCAGTGTAACGTGAATATTTCCTTTAGAACCGGTAGTCAATCATCACGATTCAACAGAAATTCATTTTCTGCTAAGTGAGAAGAAATATCCATTTAGCTACCCAAGGACCCTCATTAGAAATGAAATTTAAATCCTAGAACTGATTTTGTGAGGCTTTATTACCATGACTGAACGTAATAAAAATGGAAGCACTTAAAAATAGACCATTAATATAAAGCCGCTGAACACTGGTAGTTCGGGTCGGGGGCTCGAGTCTTCAATGAACGGGCTGGCTGTATGGCTGTCTTCGGACTTTCCTCATATGCAACATGGATATGAGAGAGTTCCCCTTAGAAAGCCTTCCTTAGGACATCCCTCCCTTTCTATATAGTATCTAACGGTGGAATGAGTAACAAATAATAAAATAATAATATAACGCGCGATTTTCAATATTGAATGTACTTTGTTACCAATCGGCTCTATAATAGATTTAGCTCATGTGTTTATTACTGTATTTTGTTTTAAACGCGAAAGTGCAAAATTCAAGAAACTCAAAATCTTTTAAAAGTACATAAAGATTTAAATAGTTCTCTGAGAGAAATTGATAAGCAATGATCTATTATAATGTGGAAACTACACGAGAGATCTCAGGCAGTATGGATTGGTAGCAATTGTATCACGCAAGATTTTCTTTGCAAATTAAAAATATAAGCACTCGTTTAAGGTGACACATTGTGCTTTACGTAAAATAATAAATTGCCAGCAATATACGGAAAATTAAAGGTAACAAAACTTTAATTTGAAAAAGAACGTATAATTAACTACTGACAATCCTAAAAATTCAATTGCTAACATGGCGTTCAAATTCGCCAGCTATTGGCATTTAGACCGGAAAAAAATTCGTATACCTTAAGGCTAAGAATATCACAGATACCTTTCTTCCCCGTTACCCAGTTATTTGAGATTAAATATCACTATTCTGTGTTCTGGCAAATTTTTCCTTCAAAGGAGAAAAGAATGAAGTGTCAATTTATCAAGTTAGAGACGAAATGTTCAGGATGAATCATTCATGAATTGCAGGGTTCGAAAGTTATCAAGTTGGAAAGAAAACGTTCAGTGTCAATCATTCGTGAATTGCAGGTTTTGAATCTTAGTAAAAAGAAAGTTGTAATAGTCTCAAATTCATTTCCAGCAATATAGCGTCTAGATAAAAAATGGCATAAAAATAAATACCAAAAATGTAGCGAATCTTTCTTTCAAAGTAGTGAGGGTAAAATAGTATCAAAAAAATTTTCGAAACAGCAAGAACAGGACAATTCACCAAAACAAAAAAATTTAAAAGGCGTAGAAAAAAATTAGAGAGTTATTTCACTCAAAAGTATGAAATAGATACCATAATCTGTAGGAAGCGCTGTAAGCAATAGATTTATATATGTTCCTTTTGCTACTGATGAAGCATTTCCTTAAAGATTTCGAAACATCTACCTATGTAGATCTTTTCTCGCTAACTCTGCATTTAAAAACTGTTTATTTCGCTTACATAAAAATAAAATATAACAATGTTCCTGATGAAGTGTCTCTTAATTAGAAGATAATCAGGCAACGTTTAAATAGTACAATATGGAATTGATTACACGATTAAAATACACTACTATGGCAATGTTTAGAAAATTAATATTTCATACGTTAAAATTAAGACAACCATATTCATGACAGTAGTGAAATTTATATAATAAACGAGATATGATGCAGTAGTTTAACTTTTGCAGATTTTCTTTTCTTCGCTTTTTCAGCATTAATGCCGACCAGTAACTCTTAGTGGTACATGCAGCTAGCTTAAATATAATCGAAAAAAATTTTAGTGTGATGTATTTCTCAAGGAAGAAAATTAGAAAAAGGTTCTTTACTTCTTGACGCACAAAATTTAATTCATATAGTGAACGTTTTTGAGAAAAATTCCCTCTCATGCTAGTAACTGCGTACTAGTAAGACTTTTAGATTGAATTAACATCAGAAAAGTTAAAAAGGAGTGCAACATAAATTGTAATAAACTTCTGATAGCGAAAGGTTATGCGTTCTTCGGCAACGAAAAAATTATTCGCGATGCAAAGATTGAGAGACCCAAAAGAAATTACTTAAAGAAAATATTTAAACCCCCCTCCAAAAAAAATTTTTTTTCCTTCAAAGGAGATTTATTACCTCCTATGCTAGCTTGCTAATGATGTAAACAGAATGGTTTTGAATAAAATTCGGTGCAACGGTTTGGAAAATAAATTTGGCACTAGAGCTTAGGTAAATTTGACAAGAGAGCTTAAACAGAATCTGCGCCATGTTTACAAAAAATATGTTTTAACGAATTACCATAGAATATTTTTTGTAACGTAATCTTTCTCTTCTTTGATTAAGTTAAAAGAATAAATGGTTTATGCAATTATTTTTTATGTTTATATTTATGTTTCTATGTACGGGTTTATGCATTTTCTACGGTGAAAAGCATTTTTTACAATGGTTATGAAAAAAGGAGACTTCATTTTCCAATTAGTTTGATCTACTACGCAATCAATACATGTTTGAAACATTTTTGGCAAAATGAAAAAGCAATGATCGTCAAGAACTTAGTTATTAATTTTAAAAATAACAAACTAATTTTTCTTAAACACCGCATTAATTATATAAATAAAAAAGCTCCGAAATATGCCATCTTTCCCCAAATGAAAACGCTTTAATAAGCACAATCAATTTTCACAATACTTCGGTGTAATTACACCGAAGTATTGTGAAAACATTGGAGCAAATTTGCTCCAAGCATAATGACACACGAAAGAAATATAACAAATTAAACAACTTCATTAGCTTATAATTATACACCACATGTTTCGTATAACTAATTTTTAACTAATTCAGGTACCGCTCTTTCAAATAATTAATAAGATAATTTATATTCTTCTGAAGCCATGTAATGGAGACTACTTTCCGGCGCTGCAAAAGGATTGGCGATCGCGAATTTTTCGCGACTATAGTCCAGATTACATGAGCGAGTGGCGCATCTATTATTTGAATCTTCACAGTAAACGCACACGAATTCCATTCTATCACAAAGCAAATGTCATTAGCAAATGGCGATAGGAGATACACCAAGAGACCTTTATTGATGAGAGCTAATGGCGTTGCGTGGACCAAGTAATATTAATGACCATGGAATGCCTTTTCTGCTAGAATCACTGAGATAAAGCTTAATTATTCTCAGAGAGGTGCTGCAGACAAAATCTCTAACTTCCTGTTACTTCTACAAGCGTAGACTGTAATATATTATAGTAAAACTCTCATGGGCATTGCATGGTACTTACCCTTGAGATTTAACAGCCATTTGGTGAACGCATTCACAACGTCAAAGGTTTTTACATATGGTTAGTGGGCTAATATAACGCAATATTTCTAATGCAGAATATTATCTGATATAACAATAAAAATAATATTACTTTAGGTGACGAAAAACAGAAAATTAAGACAGATCAGAGATAACTATGTAGCACTTAATTACCGAACAAATAACAAATGCAATTTTCAGGTACACAGGGACATTACAAAAGAAATCATTCCAATGCAATTATTACTGTTGGGATATACATTCTTAAAGAGCTAATGAAATTACATGTATGATGATGAGTTACCAATAAGGTAATTATTTAGAAATTAGAAAATAATCCAATGCCATTGTTCTTCCCATTTTAGTCAAGATGTTTCACATTGAAGAAAGACACAGATTTACATTCTTTTCGCACCTAAGTATAAAAAAAATACAAATTTCAGAATGAATAAATCATGTCTCATCAATTTCAGGCAAAATCCTCAAAAATAAAATTTAAAAAAAATAATAAAGATAACTGATTTGTTTTACTAATTTTGCACAAGATCTCTGAAATCAAGAGCTAATCAAGTAACTCTGAAATCAACTTCCTTTGTGCGTTATTCTAACACACAAAAAACAACAAATTTAAAAATTTGCGGTTTTAATTGCTTAGCTGCTCACAAAATGAAATATTTAGTTTCAGTTCGTAGTAAATATGCTACAATGATGCAAAATCTAGCAATAAGTAACAAAACGAGCGTGGCAAAATGTGAGGTTTACAGATGACAATGTCGTGACGGAATACATGGCTGTTACGAATCCAGGTAAATATTTCTTTCCCTCATCAGACGGTGCGAAGGGCTCTATGAAGAGAGAATTTCAACTTTTAGTTGTTGGCATGTTTGCCTCGAGGATTTTAGTTGCGTTTCTCGTTGGCTTTGATGCAAGTATGCAGGAAATGTCAAATTTGGATATTCAGTATTTCGTTACATTTCTATAACCACCAGCAGGTAAAATAACAGAGACAGTGTGTTGTAGTATTGAAGAATAGCTGCTAAATATATATTCGCATTCAATGTTTATGTGATATGTATGTACGTCGTGTTGTAAAATGGCGGCAAAATAAAAGTGTGTGTCATCTATCATATGAAGATCTTTTTTACAGCTCAGATACTACCATTGTGAGGTATGTATCCTACCCTATCAGTAATTTTAAGAAGTTTTCATATTTATTAATATAAAGTATAATTATCACCGAACCTGCTTAAGCCAATGGATTCTAGCACAGTTTGTCAACGGTAGCTGACGATTGATTACACCTGGCATTCAATGGGGGAGAAAACCGTTTTGAGCATTGAACTAACATCATAAAATTTTATATGTTTGTAAAGAAAATGCAGAAGTAACAAGTAATATAAAAAAATTTTAAGTCAATTCCTACTTAGGTCAACAAAAAAAATTTTAATTTTAGTTACTTTTTATTAACATTGTTTCGTTTCTGATTTATGAAGCTGATGGTGGTCTATAATTTCTCATTCTACCCATCTCTTGTAATTCTTCATTATTGCAAGGAACCTTTCCCGTGAGTTTCGAGCAGCCCTGTTCTTCAATTAATATTCCATCTAATGATTTCACACGCCTCAAAGAGATATATGCTTGACCTGCTGTGAAGAGTTTTCGTAGGAAGCTTTTCTTGACGATTATGTTTTTCTTTCTCCAATCGTCGCTTGCGTTGTGCTGTAGTTTCTTTTGGCATTCTCCGTTTGTGAAGCAAGGGACATCTTAAAGGGTTATTGTGGCGATCACGTGGTTCAGTGAGGCCTGGTTAGCTTGCTCGTGTCGCCATCTATTATCAACAGTGAGAAGTGCTGAGTCGCATGAGCGGGACTCGATCTTGGGTCAATTTACTGGGAGTCGAATTCTTTACCGCTAGCCCAAAAGAGCTCCGTTGCGCTAGGTTCAAGAATTCTAACTCTTTCAAATTTGCGATGGTGGAGTTGTTCTCGAGATCGGTCCGCCGCATACTCCTCCTCGAAGCATTTATGATGCGATATGAGGAGAACGTTGAGAAAGCCCGTTGTGTTGGCATGTGTGTCGCCGTTTATTGGTTGTGGGGCGGAGCCTGTGACGTAGTTCGTCATTTGACCTTCGAGGGAGGTATCACGTGGTTCAGTGAAGCCTGGTTAGTTGCTTGCTCCTGTCGCCATCTATATTCGCCAGTGGGAAGTGTTGCGTCGCATGAGCGGGACTCGATTTTGGTTCAATTTACTGGGAGTCGAATTCTTTACCGCTAGCCCAAAAGAGCTCTGTTGTGCTAGGTTCAAGAATTCTAACTCTTTCAAATTTGCCATGGTGGAGTTGTTCTCGAGATCGGTCCGCCGCAGTTATATTTTAAACATATATTATTATCACCTTAACATAGAAATATGGGGAGAATTTTAGCTACATAATGGGGCATTACATCTCCTCCATCTAAATCTATAAAAATACAATTCTTTAATTCCATACATTTTGAAAATCTTTAGAACTCTGTCTTACTGTTGCCATTCATTTTTGTTAAATATTGCAATCCTATTTATCATAGTCATGTACTATTATTTATAACTTGTTATAAAATTAGTTTTTACAGCACGTCAGAGTTCCTAATAAAAGGTCATTATTTGTAAGTCTTAACATGTGAAATAAGTGAAATTTTAATATATGAAATTTTAAATGCGCGAAATTTAAACTTTTAACTATCTTTAATATGCGAAAAAAGTGTATTAAGTGTATTAAAACAAGTATCCTCCACTACAAGTTTAAAAAATGTATTTGCACTTGAGCGGATGAATAAAAAGTATTTTATTAACGATTGAAAATATGAACAAGATATAGGGAGAATGTGAGCTAAGAATAGGAGTTTAATAAATATAATATGAATGGCAGGAGTCAATAATTTCGTTGTAGAGCAACACAGATTTTCATCTGATGTGACATTCACAACAGTAGTCCACAACTACATTACATTTCACATTATAAATGCGGTGTAGAAATAAAATAGTTTGAAATTATTTTTGTCTCCAGAAAACAAAATACAAAATTTGACAGATCTATTGTTTTTAAAAGCAATCGTATACTGCGTAACATTTCCTTCAGGAAAACGAAATGCTAGCTAGTTTACAAATCAAGACACAACTTTTGACAATAAAACACGGCCTTGAAACTTAATTCAGAGTTACATATGAATCAAAGTAAACAAAATATTAAAAAAAAAGGTTTAAGTCATAAGAAGGCTGAACGAATTGAAGACTATTTTTCGGTACGGACTGAATTTTTTGTCTTCTGGAAAACAACAAAATAACTCTTGGTCATAAATCTGTATCCAGTCAACTGACCAAAGATTAGAAATAAACTTATGTGAAGTCAGAAAGATTTCAAAGTTCAAACTCCTACGCATGATTATAAATAGTTAGGATTTGAAGACGATGATAATATGACGTTGATGACAGATGTTAAGATAAAAGGACATTGCCAAACAGTTCAGTGGACT
The DNA here is from genome assembly GCA_000611955.2 of Stegodyphus mimosarum. Lineage (NCBI taxonomy): Eukaryota > Metazoa > Arthropoda > Arachnida > Araneae > Eresidae > Stegodyphus > Stegodyphus mimosarum. The sequence goes on along the minus strand of KK120412.1, from coordinate 73,554 downwards.
AAGAGCTTAATAAACAACAATTATAGTGTTTAACCTTCAATATGAGTTACTTAAAGATTTGCGATAAAAATAATTGACATTTTTTCTTAAATATCTTATCAAGTTCTGCGTTTTTTACATTATCTAAAATAAATGTATTAATAAAACTTAACAAAATAACAAGTGTTAAATTATTTGCATAAAATCTATCTAAAAGCTGCACTTTCATTCTGAATAATCGTTTTCTACTACTGAAACTACTAAATTTTAAATCTCCAAATATTAAACATCATTTAAAGTGCAAAGGTTTATCAAACTATATATATTTAACAGCAAGTACTTCTGAGTTACTGTTTCTACTTCTGAAATTTTGTTAAATATATAAGTTCATAATTTCTTCATTCTTCCATTGCAAATATTCTATTTTTTTAATGTTAAAAAATCCTCCACTTTAATTACAACGTAAGCTTAATCACGGCACTTAAGATTATAATCAGTTAGTAAAGTATCTTAGAAAGCCAGTAAATTAAAAGTTATGAAATATTATGGAAATAAACAATTTTTTATGATTTACATTGATAAATTAGAGATTTACGATAATATGAGATGTTTACAGATTAACTTTGCTTGGTAAAAAAAGACATCCGTCAGATTCTCTCGAAAAGAATTCAGTTCTGTACATCATTACAGCGTTAACACGCAGGCCGCCTGTTATATTCTCAGAATTCGCAGCTGCTACAGATCTTGCAAGAGAAGATTCTCAGTTTATCTTTCTTATCGAAATACCAGTTCTTAACCCTACACTTCTTAATGTCACTTATTTGTCAATATAAACTTGGATCACACTTCACACGCACCTATTTCGTTTCCTATTCAAAAGATCATGCATTTATAAACATTAATTTGCATTCATAGAAAGTAATTATTAATTACAGTAATTCTTCTTACAGATGTCGCAAGATGCTTTATGGAAATGTATTAGGTGGCACAATTCTTAGTCCACTGAACTAAGTACCTTTCATATTATAAAAGCTTATTGCTTTCATTCCGGTACGAAGAGTGATTTAAAACGGATATACGTGCTTCTTAATAATTTTAAACGCTTAGTTTTTAATGCAGTTATTTGACATAATTTATAATAAATAAATTACAACTTTTATAATAGCTAAAAATTATTAAGTGACAACTTTTACAAGCATTTTAACTATAAATGAATTTCAAAAAAGGGCGCAATTTTAAACCCATATTATGCACTCGGCTAAAGAATACCAGATTTTTACTTCTTTGCATGAAGTAAAGGAAGCATTAGAATCATATCTGAACGGAAATATCCATTTTAACTGTTCACGAATCCATTTGAACGATTTTTTGCGTGATGTCTGTACATAAGGGTAGAATAAAGAATTCTTTTTTCCAAAACGGATTGCAAAATGGATTTAATGGATTCGATACAGGACTTTTTTTCGTAACGTATACAACGTACTTATATATGTATCTGTATGTATCTCGCATAACTCAAAAACGATTAGCCGTCGAACACTGAAATTTGCATATGGAACTGCTATAACATCTAGTTGCGCACTCTTCTTTTTATTGCAATAGACTACACCAAACATATGCATAGACACACACATATATCCACCGCCTTAAAAACGTTTACCTGGTCTATATTTTCGCAGTCGTTGGTCGTAGTCATATACTTCCAATTACAGAAGTATTTTAAATGACGAAAATAATCATGTTTTGATAACGTCAAATTAAAAAAAATTAGTTTTTAGCAAATAACGAAATCTAACTACATGTAGTTACTATTTGGCAGTTATAATAAATATCTAACAATATTTAATATCATTTTCTTGTTGTAACGTGCTTTATCTGATAATATTTAATATCAGTTTATTGTTGGTCTAAAAAGAATATTTAATAAGCCGCATAAGGAAGTCACGTGGTGGCTACATGAGGTTCTTTTTTTTTAATGTTTACAAGTCAGTGAAAATGTATGCACATGCAAATGACAGAAGAATATTTCCTGCAAGAATACTTGCAACAACAGGCAACTGGATTTTCTTTTATTTAATCGGAATTTTGTTATTTTTTTTAAGTTCCTAAAATTTTCTTTTCTTAAGCTAAAGTTCCTTCTTTTTGCTGTACTGACAGATGCACATAAAATATAAAGATTGTTTTGCGAATGGTTTCTAATCCTATCAGAATGTTTTCGCTATAGCTATTTTAAAATAAATTCTTTTGAAAACGGAAATTTCACTAACAGCAGCAAGGACAAATAATTCTCTAACAGTCTTTTCCTTAAATTTTAGACTTTCTTCATTGCATAATCCTATTTTTGTCAAGGCACAATAACCAGCTTAGACGTTCTAGTTAGGAAACATAGACGCAGTGCGTGTGGGAGTATAATAATTTCATTGTACGCCGATAGAACTTTGAAACCAATCAATTTTTAGTCATGACTGAGAAACTGTCGCGTAGATGATGACTGGAGAGAATATCACAACAGGCTTGATGATTAAAACGACATTTTCATTTTAAACCGAAACAGTTCTTCAAAAAATACATTTTTTCTTAAATGGTACGACACTAGGGATGTTAACGGACTCTACAATTTCTATAATACGCAACTTGCATTTTAGATAATGGAAAATAAAAGGTTTGCGAAGAGGCATGACGTTCCTGGGTAGAGCAAGCAGCCAAAGAGTCATGTAGTAAATAACTAGCACTAGTTATAATCTCGGAACACCTCTTTTAATCTTTAGCAGCGACTAGGCAAAATTCTACAGCAATACAGAAAAACTTAGTGGCGTCAATTACGCAGTATAGATGCGCTGAAGGAGGTTATGGAAGGATTAAAATTAGGGCTTTAAAGGACTATTGCCAATTTGTTTCAATTAAGGTTGATTTGTTAATGCATTTTCATCATATTTTTACACCTTACACACACACACACATATACACATATATACACACTGACGAGCGAAAGCATTATGATCATTCCGGCATTTTTCAAAAAACTCGTCTCGTTGACGTGGAGGGCACGTGATTAAGTGGGAATGGTATTTAACTACTGCTGGAGAAGGTAAGGAACCATTCTTGCACTTACTTTTGAGCGTGATGGGAAAGGTTGCTGATCTAAGCAAATCTGATGGAGCGCAGATTGTAATCCCCTGAAGACTCGAAATGAGTATCTCCGAAGATGCACGACTTATAGATTGTTCACGATCTGCCGTTCAGCAAAATCGGCGCCAGACAGTAACTCAGCTTATAGCCTAATACAATTCAAGTCAAAGTGCAAGTGTTTAGGAACACACAATTCTAAGGACACTATTGGATATGGGACTGCGCAGCAGACGTCCCGCTCGTATGCCTCTGTTGATCAAACGTCATTGCCAATTAAGGGAACATCGAGAATAGACCGTGGAAGACAGTTGCCTGGTCGGATGAATCATGATTTCACTTTCATCATATTGATAGTCGTATCAGGGTAAGCCGCTTTCCAAGCGAACATTTTCTCCCCGCTGTGTAGCATGACATACACAGACTGGTGCTGGCGGTATTATGCTTTGCGGATGTTCTCATGGGCGGATCTAAGACCCTTAGTTGTAGTAATACAGAACATGAAAGCTGCGGACTATCTGAACATAACTGAAGATCAGTTGCACTCCTTACATGGAATTTGTCTTCCCAACCCGAAATGGAATCTTCCGGCAGGAAAACGCCCCATGGCACAAGGCTAGAAATGTGTTGCAGTGATTCGAGGAGCATGAGGATGAATTCCAGTTAACGTCTTGTTCCCCTAATTCTCCGGATCTCAAGTCGATACAGCAGATTTAGGATGGCACGGAGCGGCAGCTCAAAGCTCAAACACCGCCATGTCTCGAATTTACGGGACCGCTGTTTAGACATTTCGTAAACCTGTCTCCAGTCATCTACCAAGAATCTGTTGCATCCATGCCAAGGCGAGATGCAACTATTTCAGAGGCCAAAGGCCGCGCAACACGTTACTGAGTAGGTGATTATAATGTTTTGGCTCTTGAGTGTATAATACTCCACAACATAACCACAGGCTTTATTTCAAGTAATTATCTTAGAAATATACTTCAAACCACATAATTTTTTAATGTTTGTAATTGTTTTATTTCTTTTTAATTTGTAAATCTAAAATGGAATTGACTCTCGAAGTGCAAAAATGTCAGTTATTATACACTGCTAGCCACCGTAAATGCAACACCCTGAAGGAAGCATGCAAATAACATGAAATTTATAACATGCTTTAGCGGAGGTGAGATATGCAAATGATTAGAATTTCAGCACAGACGCACATCACGCACGCCTGTGGCGCCACTTCAAAACGCTATTTAATGCTTGGAGGTTTCGACGATTTCAAGTTCGACAATTGTGTTTTTCTTGTGGTTTTTTTTTCAAAAAAAAAGATCAATTATGCCTCGTAGTAAACAGCCACCATCGCTTGATCAAGTATCCGAGTTCGACAGAGGAAGGATAGCGGCCTACCTAGAGTGTGGATTATCTTTCAGGGAAATCGTAGTCGTGTTGGACGAAACCAAACAAATGTAATGCGGATATGTGACCGTTGGATGTAGGAGGGTACGACGGACCGACGTGTTCGATCGCATCCACCTCAGTGCACCACTTCACGTGATGACAAGAACATTGTGCGCATGGCAGTGACGGATCGCTCAGTCACATCACGAATCATAGCCACAGCACACTCAGTCTGCAACGCATCATCCAGTGTCTGCGCGTACCATTCGACCCCGTTTACAGCAGAGTGGTCTATCCGCAAGACGTCCATTGCTTCGTCTACCCTTGACGCAGAACCACAGCCGTCTCCGCCGCCAATGCTGCGACGAAAGAAGGATGTGGACGGCAGAATGGAATGAAATTGTCTTTACTGACGAATCACGCTTCTGCCTGCAACACCAAGATGATCGGATTCGAGTCTGGAGACACCGTGGAGAGAGGATGCTGAACAGCTGCGTTATGCGCCGCCATAATGGTTCTGCATAGGGTATTATGGTATTGGGCGGTTTGGGATATCGCACTCCTCTAGTAGGACTTGCCGGTACTTTAAACTGCCAGCGCTACATCTCTGAGGTGTTGGAGCCAGTTGTCCTTCCTCAATTTTCAGGGCTTGCCCAAAGCCATATTTCAACAGGATAATGCGCGACCACACGTGGCTCGCATTGTCCAAGGGTTCTTTGTCAATCGCCAGATTGAATTGCTTCATTAGCAGGCTCGCTCTCCGGATTTTTCGGTGATAGAAAACATGTGGTCCATGGTTGCTGAACAATTGACCCAGATTACATCCGAAGCTGCGACACCAGATCAATTTTGGCAAAGTGTGGAAGCTGCGTAGTCTGCTGTACCCCTAGAACACATCCAAAGTCTCTTTGAATCAAAGCCGAGGCGTGTGGCAGCGGTGATCTCCAACAATGGCGGCTACTCTGGCTACTCATTCTGGAAGAAACCACACTTCACAGAAGTCTATAAATTTAATCATTTGATACTTTTATTTATTTATAAGGTAACATGTTGACCATGTTACCTTATAAATAAATTTTGTGATATCTCTTGTCTTTCTTGGTGTTGCAATTTGGGTGGCCAGCAGTGTATTATGCAATATGCTTTAAGTAATATCAGAATTGCTCTTTAAAAATAGTTATGCTGATCAAAACAGACTGAAGCTTTTAACGACTATGAATAGAATAACAGATTCATTCCAGATCAAGTTCGAGTCCATCTCTGCTACGTAGTAAGAGTAAAATTATATCAGTAGTTTGTTACACACAGTAAATTATCAAAACAAATTTCTAACTCACAATATATCAAAAATAAGATTAGAGACTCAAATAGATGGTATGCTTGCTATTCCCAAAAGGATAAAGACTGAAATCTATCAGCTTTAAAATAAGAGTTAGTTAGTTACTTAAGTGTAGCGAAAGGAAAGGATGTCTTCGGCAAGGATACATTACAGGAAATCGCTGCATTCCTTTTCTGTATATTTTTTGCCACATTTTTTAGTTTTCTTCTGCATATAAAATAAGCTATAATACAAACATTTGGCTATACAATTTAATAATATTTCTTCACTTAAAGGCTTATAACGAAAGAAAAAATGGAACAGTGCATGAATTACAGATGCTTATGATTTGACAATATAAGATCTTACGGACTAAAAAACACAAAGCTTAATTTTTATTACTTTGCCTTAGCACCAACTTTGTCTACAGAGAATGTATAACTGTACTTACGAAGCAATTCAACACGAAGAAAAAGGTACTACGATATGAATTCCTAAGCTCGCCTTTAGTTTTGCAACCTCTGGGCGTAGGGATACACTTCCAATTATAAAACCGTAAATAAACGCAAATAACACAGATATTTATGTTTTGACGAAAATAATAACTTATAATCTCAACCAATGTATCATTTACAAGAATTAATGACCTTTTATAATTATTATGTTTTTCTTGGGAATGAAATTCTTAGGAATTCTGTGTATTAAGGGTTGTTTGCAAAGCTGATGCTAGCTCTTTGCAAAGCTATATGTTAGCTCTTTGAAAAGTTGACGCCACTTACATGCATAAAAGAAACAAAGGCCCAAAGGAAGTAATTGCTTTTGAGCAAATTAAAAGTCACCAATGACAGGTGCAAATTTTGCAGAATAGCAACCTTGGCCCTGCAGTTGTTAGTCGCCCGATTTACTATTTTTCGCCGATTTACTATTACCATAATTACTATTTAATTAATACTATCATTAGATAATCATCGAATTAACCATTCACAAGACATGGCAAGTCGCTAAATTTGAAACCGGTTGTCGCTCCATGTTTTAATTTATCTGTCAGAGTATATCCTGCTTATCAGCATCAAATAAACAAGGCAGTTTTAAGAAAGAGTGGGCCTTTCCTTAATAATGTTCTTCTTTTTTAACAACATATTTAAGAGGTAACATTTTTGATGTAACTAATAATTTTTAAAAGCATTTGGTAATTAATAAAGGTATTTCTAATGCAACATACAGTGTATCTAGTAAACTAAATAATTATTTGCGCTCAGTTTAATGGCGAGGTTTAAATAAGCAGCACTTTTTTAAGCATACGCAAGTGCCCTCCTGAACTAAATTACTATATAACTATAGATATCACAGTCACGGAAAATGATCTCATTTCGAACTCGCGTTCAAAGTATTTTCTTTTGCACTAGCCACTGCTTACTAACGACATATTTCTTGCTCTCATCTCCTGCTGTTTTAAAACATTTTAAAAATACAGGATGCTTATAAAGTCCCGGACCCATTTTGATGTTGAATAGCTCATAAAATAATAAAGATATATTAAAATTTATAAAATAAATGGTTAGATAGACTCAAAACGTTTCATGAGCTTTGTCAATGAACTTCCAAGTGTGCCCCCTTCGTCGCACGGAGAATATCAAGTCGATATTCAATTTCACGCCAGGTACCGGCAAGCATGTCTGCATCCACAGAGGTTATTGCGGTTGTAATTCTGGCTTTTAGGTCATCAATGTTCGACACTCTCTTCCTGTAAACGTTGTCCTTTACAAATACCCAAAGGAAAAAGTCCAGCGGCGTTATATCAGGTGATCTGGGTGGCCAAGGAATTGGACGGTCTCATCAATCGTATACTTGGACACGTTGGAAAACTTCGCATTTCCACAACTAGAAGAGCTTCAGCCACATGTCTTTTTGCAACAAGATGGTGCCCCACTTCACTGGGGTACCAACGTTCGTAGTTCTTTGAATGACCATTTTGCAGGAAGATGGATTGGGCGAGGAGGTGCAATTCCTTGGCCACCCAGATCACCTGATGTAACGCCGCTGGACTTTTTCCTTTGGGGATTTGTAAAGGACAACGTTTACAGGAGGAGAGTGTCGAACATTGATGACCTAAAAGCCAGAATTACAACCGCAATAGCCTCTGTGGATGCCGACATGCTTGCCGGTACCTGGCGTGAAATTGAATATCGACTTGATATTCTCCCTGCGACGAAGGTGGACACGTGGAAATTCATTGACAAGGGTCATGAAACTTTTTTGAGTCTATCTAACTATTCATGTTATTAATTTTAATCTATCTTTATTATTTTATGAGTTATTAAATATCAAAATGGGTCCGGGACTTTATAAACACCCTGTATAACAAACAGGTGTTGGATTTGCAGCCTAAATTATCGTGTATAGTGGCATTTGTTTATTAAGTAGTCAGAATTCGTTCTTGTGCTTATTGTGTTAAGAGTTAGGAGTTTTTTTATGTTTACGTGATTTGAATTCATTATTAGAAAAGCGTAAACAAAAGTACTACCATTATTAAAAAGTTATTCACTTCAAAATTACTCACTGTTTTCAAATCCATGGTTACGTTCTGTTATTTATTTATTTTCAGGGTGAAATGAAACAATAGTTTTTTAATTAGTCTAGTATTATAAAAGAGTATTTAAAAACTTATGCTTCTCTTTATAAAGATTTAAAATATCTTTTTATTTAGAATGACGTTTTTTTGGGGGGAAAGGAAATGCAATATAAAAAACTTGTATTTTTTACCTTCCAACCACCATATTATTTATTTTATTTATCTACCAATGAGCTGAGGTACCGACTTTAAAAGCAGACACAAAAGAATAGAAAAAATAATTTTAATTAGTTATAGAACAGTTGTGGCTGTAATGTATAAATAATAATTGAACTTTTTATTCAGCTGAGTTCAGTTATAAAGAATAAAAATTAATTAGCATGGTACTCTAATATATTTCTTTAAAGTCTAAAATTTGTATAGAAATAATTCCATAAAAATACCTTCATTCTACGTAAAGATGTTAAAACATATTTACTGAATTTTTCCAGGATGATAGAATAAAAAACGCGTTTTTCAATTAATTTGTCAAAAACATATTTTGGAATTCAAGTGATTCTGAATATTTATTGGATTTTTTTCCATTTTAGTTTTTCTATTTTACTCTGAATATTTTTTTTAATTCCTATGCTAACTGAATAGACAGGACACCTCCAAAATCAAAATAATAATAATTCTAATGTGAAACCATCAAAACTTCTGAAGACACCATTTTGCAGTAAAACTGCAACATCAAGAAATGATTCGGCGAAAGATTCGGCAGATAGGTTACGCAAATACGATGCGTGCACAACGATGGTATAAAAGCTGGAAAAAGAAAATTTCAAGTACTGTATCGATGAGTTCGATTAGAATTGATCTAAGAATAATCATGAAGCTAATGGATGATGAAGGTTCGATAGATCGACGGCAGGAATTTGGAGTATTTTACAGATACATCAGAACCGGAAAACGGACACTTGGCAAGTATGATGGCGATGAATCATGCCATAACATGCACTATGTTATTACAAAAAGATAATGATACATCAGAGAGTATCTGCTAGTGCTATTCACCGACGATTGCCACAGCAATGATAGCACCTTGGTATCTATTTATTGCGACTTTTCTTGCCCTCTTATAAATACCAGCAACTTCAATGGTTCAAAGAGAATAGACACTGGAACACTGAGAAAGCGCAAATTATCTTTTTAATGAAGACTTTTGATTCGGAATCTGGTCATATAATAAGCAGATATTTATCGCCGCTATAACCAGAAACAACACCTGAAAGGCTGTTTTACAAAGAGTCATAACAGCTTGACTGTCACTGCCTCGGTTGATGTCATATTTCATACACGCTGCCGCTTTCTATGAATTGCAAGTACTATGAACAGACAGTAGGACATCAGTGAGGTCTTGGAACCAGACGTTTTACCACTTTTATCTATATTTCTTGAAGCTACCTTCCGCCAGAACAATGTTATCACCCATGTCGCCTGTAGTATCCGATGTTTCATTAGTGACTAATTTATACCAGCTCTTCTTTGGAATATGCGATCATCTCCCATAGAACACGTGGGAGATGTGACTGCCCGTATGTTTGTTGATATCTGATTTGATTTGCCCGCATATATATTTGATTGCCCGCATACTCATATCTACAACTGACGCATGATCTGCATAAAATGAATTCCACAGAAAGCCATCCAGAACCTTATCGGTTAATGATATGTTCATGTGCTAACCGTTATAGTTTCTAAAACTGGCATACAAAGTACCAAATATAGCACTTTCTTTTCTATTTAGAAATCTACCGTTTCAAGGCTTTCTAGCTTATATCATGTCTCGTTACCATAAATATTTATGCTGTAATATACATATTTATTCGTACAGCAATTTTATCGAACAGCAGAATATATGATTTCCTTGTTCGGGAAAAAATCTCTCCGTTCTTTACTTCAGAGTTTTAATACAATAATGAAAAGTCATAAATAGCTATTTTGTTGCTAAATAGGCATAACTCGATGCAATTAATTATCATATAAATAAGTCAAAAATCTTCAGAAATGATAACATCTGGTCTCAGAAAGATTATTAAAAGTAAAATAAATTATAAAATCAAATTAAAAATAGTTAATTCTTCAAATAAAATGATTTTATACATATGTGGATAGCTAATCATAAGTAATGAACAAAACGGCATTCCAAAATATTTTTGCGGCTTGCAGAGAATGAAACTCGAAAATGTGAGTTCGCATCCAAGAGATTGTTACAAATTTTGTATATATGTAAATAATTTTAGGGATACTGTATGTAAATCGTAGTGTATTTTATATAATACAGTACAAAATGCCTCAAGACAGCAAAGTTCAGCCGGCAAAATAAGATTACATGGGCAGGTCTATTTAGCATTAAAGGCAAATGGCTATCTTGCCAATAACGCCGTTCTGGCAGTGATTTTAGCGACTAATTTTTGTTGCCATACGTGGCGAAAAGTGGCCAAAATTCGCCAAAGTTGGAGGCCATTTGGCGACATTTTGATCCATTCCCTGTATAACTGTAGTTGGTCTGATTCCTATACGTAACTATTTCCAATTCTACATGTAACTCTATACGCCTTTCAACGATTTCGAGAAATCTAAGGTACTGAATTTTCTCGGCAGCCGGGAGAAAACTACATAAGATAGGAGAGGGCATCAGTTCTCAGTTCAGAATTGAATTCGGAGTATTGAGAGATCTCAGTGCGAGCTTCGCTCTTTAGATGTTCTTAGTAGTTTGAAGTGATAACTACTAATTGTGCTATGCCATACTGAGAAGAGCTGCAAGAATACTTTCGTGAAACGTTCCAAAATTGCAAAATGTTTCTTTTGGGAAAATAGATTTTTATCAAACTGTCATCGGTTCTGTGAGCATTACGAATCCGTACGCACGTAACAATATGCGTTTTTGTTATCAAGAATTGAAGTTACGAACTGAAGCATTTTTATTTCTTCATCCTAATCTAAATTTTTTAAACTAAAATACACATATTTTCGACAATAAAAGCTTAATTCTTACAACTCTGAGGTATATTGGCGTATATTAATCCAAAGCCTCAAAATAAGATCCCATTTTAGGGCAGTTTGGCGTAAGGAAGCGAAGGATAGCACTTCATTTCTGTGAGTATTAATTTTGAAATGAAGATACACAAAACACAGCAAATTTACAAAATTGAACAATTATGTTTACACTGCAAATTAATGAATATGTAATTTGAACTAATCTAATCTCGGCAAATTTAATAAGACAACATTAGGCATGGGAACAAAATTTGTAATCATTTAGTAACATATTTCATAAATAAAAGTACATCAAATAACAGTTTCTTTACACATTTAAATTAGATATTTTAAAACTTTATTTTTGTAGGCTTCAATAAAAAGGAGTTCTTTGATTTACAAGATAGTTCAGTTTTTTTAATTGATTACTTTTATTTTTAATTGATAGTAATGCTTCGCAAAATTAAAAATGCTCCAAATTCTCTAAACTTGATGCAAAGACAGAAGAAATTCAAATGACTCTGATAAGAACAATTGCAAAAATATCTCAGCAGTCATTTTACGGTGAATTACATTTCATAACAATAAAATAGTTTTCAACTACGGGCTTTAGTTCTAGTTTCCTTTATTGTGACTATCAGAAATGGGAAGTATTTCTAAGCTAATACTTCTTTTCTAGTATGACACGTAATAAAAAAAAATAATTACCATAGGTTCATCGGTGTTTTTCTGGAATTGGACCAGTCTGACCCTGGTGACGTTTTCCATATCGGAATCGTCCCCACCGGGTGGATCGGGTTCAGGTCCTCCGTTTAGGTAAGGGGTGACTGGGGGAGGTGTCACCCTCACCGCCTCTTCCCCGTACACCTCGTGCGCCACCACGTCCTGCGTCTGCAATAACGCCTGCAAACAAAACACCACTGATGAACTGAAGAAGTTTCTTTAATGAAACAAATACAAAATTAATATATTTGGTTTACAGCAATATAAAATTGTAAAATGATATTAATATGAAGGCTGTTTTAAAAAAACTGCGCTAAAATCATTTTTCTGCTCACAATACAGTATGAGACAGCACACCATTCTATTATTAAAATGACCATTTGGAAATTTCTTCCTTATTAGTAGGACATTCATTAGTGGCCTACATCTACAAACATTGTCTTGTATGGCTAATTGTCGAACACGATTCTTCAAAGAAAGGATCATAATGCGAATGGACAGAAGCTACAACAAACTGTAAAACATGGCGAATGAAACCGCACCTCTGTATATGTTTCGCAATTAGGCGAATTTAATGTCTCATGTAATGAAGAGTTCGCGTACAGTGCGAACGCGTAAAGTTCTGCAATAGATTTTTTGAGGAGCTTTATGAATATTCAACAACTTTTGTAAAAGCATAATTAGCAAAATTTCACCACTTACTTCCTGGAAAGCCGACACAGAGACTCCATTTTTGTAGGGATGCGATTAAAGGTGCAATGTAGACAACGACAGTTTTAACATTTCAAAAGAATGTTCCACGGAGACATTCTAAATGAGCTTTGCGGCTTTATCCACTATTGGATTACCAATGGCTGGATGTTTAAAATGTAAAATTGGTAGTTTATCTCGTGTTTGGCTCCTGGCAGTTGAAAGGAGTGATTAAGTAGAGAATTAATGGTTTTTATCACGTGCAAATACGAGCAATTTATTTCGAAAGTTCTTCCAGATGGCAGATAAATGATGAGTTTGTAGATAAAAGTAATATCATCTTAACTAAACCATTGAGCCAATAGCTTTATGTTTCCAACAGTTTCGTCATTTACCCACATACCATGCTTGCACCATGCACTAATTACAATGATAGTGATTTTAGGGTTTATGCGAGTGTTGCTCTTCTTACTGAGCACCCATTAATCTGTGAAGATACAATGTCATCTAAACAGATTTCGTAACTTCTGCACGTGTTTAGCCTTCCCTTTTCTGAATTTCTCTTCACGTACCAAACAAATTATTGATATTTCATAACAGAGTTTCAAATATGCTGAAGAAATTAGAATAGTCCGCATTTTTTGTTTGCTTTAAATGAGCCCTACAAAGCACGAACATGCTGAAATAAGTTAATAATTATATCAATTATAATTTATAATTTGTTACGGAATAACAAGTTAAGTAGAACAGAAATCAAAGCACGAACTAACCGGATCTATATAAGCCTTCTGACTATAAAAACTATGATTACAAAAAATGACATCTAGTATATGTATCTATAGGAATGATTTCCACGTGATGATGGTTTCTTTTTGTTGAAGCTTCTGTCGAAAGACTATAAATGAAACGAGGTTTTTCAGGATGGTAATGTTTCTACAATGAGGGAGTTCTGGCAAAAATAAAGACTAATTAATGGATTGAGCCGTTCTGTATGATATAAGCTAATCATAAAGACACTGTTACGAAGAAGGGGCCGTTCGTTCACCGAGTGTTTTTCCACCCCATCATAAAGTTACAATCAAATTATTCATTAGATAGTAAGAAAGGGGAGAGAGAGCAAGAAAAGTAACATTTCATTTCTTAGATATTTACATAAGTATTATTATCATACATAATGAATAACAATATTATTATTTTTATAGAATTTATTACATGCAAAAGAGAATATGAAAGAGAAAGATCCACTTTTGAAGAATTATTCTAAAAAAGAAAGCAACAAAATTCCGTTACCATTGTTATTTACGATATTTTTAATTCGTTTACAAATATGAGCCAAAAATTAACTAGCTAGATTTTTTTTACGTGTGTAACATAAATTCAAATCAGTTTACTTCAAAATGTCATCCATGAAGGCCTCTCTCTTTCGGCAGATACCATCGCAATATCTGCCGTAATTAAAAATCAACACACAAAGAACATAGCATACTGGAACTCTTGTTGAAAAGGGTTTTAGAACGTCTTCGTTTTCATTTCATTTGCGATACTTGATATTAGGCGAAGTTAACAGAATATTCAATTACAGTGGAAATATACATTTTGATTGTTCACTAGTCCGTAATTCTGAATGAAGATTTACGGAAATCACATTACCGAAAATTCCAGTTTGAAAACATTATTGAATCAACAGTCTACAGAGAATTGAAGAAAATCTAATTTCGAATGAAGCTTATTCAGTAATTTTAAAAATAGCATCGATGTGTTCTACATTAAAATTCTTGAAACTAAATATAATATTTTAAAGTTAAAAAAGTGACTTTTACAGAACATTCAAACAAAACATGATGTCGCGGATATAAAATAAGGTATGAGAACAGTCTAAGAAATAATACATTTTCCCCCTTCTTAGAATTTTTTCCCCTTTTGCTTTATTACTGTATTTTTATTATTTGCATACGTTATCTATTAAAATAAGAATCAAAAGCAATAGTTTCAAAACAATTACTTTAGAATTTACGTTCTTGTTGCATTTTAGAAGTTAAGCTCTAATTAGAGAACTCTTGTATTTCCTTTGTTCACATCCGTTTCCGGCAAATCAGTATTCCTATCCAATCTTCCGCTGTAGATTATATCCGTCAGCCTTAGCTCTCTCCGCCCTTTGCTACTGACCTCTCGATTTGATTTATTTTTTACTTTTTCTAGTTTCCTAACTAGATGATAAAACTTGTTACTCAACTGTTTCCGGAAAAGCTAAGCCGAGGAATGTCGGAAAGGTTTCGTAATTTATTTTCAAGTTACTTTTTAATGTGTCACAGGTTACTGAAACTTAATAAATTATTGTATCATCGGAAACGTTTTTTAATTTTGATAACTGCCTCTCAGAAGTAAGGTACACAAAGTGTTTCCAATACAAATAGCCTTTTTCTATAAAATTAGGTCAGTTTGATTGAGAAACTGAATAAGACTGAAGAAAGTGTAATCAAAGTAATTTGATTCATACGAGAAACTAAAGCCATTATTTTTGGAAACTGAAACGCAAGAAATGAGCATATACAAGTGTCCCGAAATTCTTAATACATTTTTTTAGTTCGTTTAGAGCTTCATAATGGTTTCCACCTTTTAAAATAGATTTAATAATGGAATGACTGCATGTAAGCTGTAAATAATGTTTCGAAATAAATAATTTATTCCTTTTTTACCATAAATGTTTCCTAAATAAGTATTACCTGTCTTCTTTTTAAAGTGGCAATATTTGAGTTACTGATAAAAGGCGTCACCGTACTGCTGATTTTAAAATATTTTGGTGGGATGGTATTTTCATGTAATGGTTTTTGCCCTATAAAAATAAAGATGAGGAATGCTGATAAGGTACTTCTCCCGTCTTCTTCGCATGCGTTCGTGGTGTAGTGGCTAGCACGCTAGGCGCGTAACCGAGAGGTCCGTGGTTCGATTGTCGCGAAGGCGTTGCTCATTTTTCATCACTTCTGCTTCCAAAATAAGCTAATGTCTCTACAAGTGGCGCCGAATTAAAGAAGGTGGTGGATGATGATTCTTCCCATCAGGATTTTGCGAATGGGTCCCCTAATCCCCAGTCGCCCTTTAAAAGGGGCAGCATATAAGGTATTTCTCCCGCGCTCTTCGCATGCCTTCGTGCTGTAGTAGTCAACACCCTCGACGCGTAACCGAGAGGTCCATGGTTTGATTCCCGGCGAAGGCGCTGCTCATTTTTCATCACTCCTGCTTCCGAAATAACCTAATATCTCTACACGCTTACCAAATAACCAGATGTAAAATCTTTCACGTATATTTCTTAATATAAGAACAAGCAAAGTCATTAGCGTAACAATGCGAATGACCAAAAAATAATTTTATCGGCGCGTCTTAATAACATTTTGAAACAACGGTTACTTTGTGCCATTAGTCGTTTCTCACTAAAAGTCAGAATGTTAGCCCGCCTCAGAAATTTTTCGTTACTATTACTTGAGTACTGCATTCCAGACATCAATCAAAATTTGAAACTTAAAATGTTTGCTCTACTATCCCTAAAGTGTATAAATGAATTTAAAGCATATTTAACAAACCCGCAATAATTGGACTTTTTATACAAATAATTTGTTAAATTATTAGATTTTACTTTATACAAAAAGAAAAATGTTTTCTGACTTTACTGAAGTTACTTGACATCTGAGTGTAATCTTTTTCATCCTCTTTGTGTTAACATGTTATATATATTCTTTGACATAGTTTTTTTGCAGCAGTTCAAGGCTACGCAATCTCAGATCAAACTATTCTCTCGAGAAAATGGCATTCGCACCGGTTGAGAGTCTCTGTTATTAGTGAAAAAATAAAATATGTTTATAACTCCACATAACATGCCGACTGCACAGTCTAATCGTCGATTACAGTCGTTTGCTTCCAAAGCAGTATCTAATGGAAATGATGAAGTGTTTTGCAAGTAAAGATATAATTCGCTGGGTCCGCTGGGTGCATATCTTATATATATAATGATTTCGGGAAAACATAGAAGAAGACTCAGTTTGCAGTTGTAGTCGTAACCGAGGGTGGATACTTTAATGCGCAGTGAGTAACAGCGGTACTTTTTTAAGAGTACTAACAGCGGTACAGCGGTTTCAATAGTCGAGTGAAAGATGGAAGATGCTGACACCATTCAAGTTCAGCTAATTACCATATTTATTTCTAGGCACATTAGATTCATTCTTCGTAGACAATATACTTTTTAATCGTAAACAATTATAATAATTTCTCATATGCACAGATTAACGGGGGCGACATCATTTTAGACGGGGAATCAAAGCGAGGAGCTATTAGCAAGGTAGAAGCTAGGAAAGAAGGAGGACGTAATTAGCTCGCCAGAGTATTTATACCAGAGTAAGTGCGATTCTAGATACAAGCTACGATTGGTTAGTATTAGTTTTGGTTTGCACGTTTTTAATAGCGTTATGCAACGACGAAAAATCTCGAATTCGGGAGAACAGATAAAATCAGAGAAAGAGCATCAAATTTAGAATTTAATTTTGAGGTCGACAATTAGTTTTTAAAGCAGCTATATCTTACATATATATGTATATAGGGTGTCCCATCAAAACCGCCCGAACTCTTCATAGCCAGATTCCTTGTTTGAATACATAAAAAATGCCCAAAGAACTGCACCTGTACGATCCATAGTTGAGATAAATGCGAAAGAAAAATGAAGTCATTTTCAAGGCAAGAAAAACGAAACTTTATGGGGGAAACATGAATATCCATGTTTGCATATGTTTACTTACGAAGATATTCAAAATATTCACCGCTCATATCAAGGTATGCATGCACGAACGTGCATGGCTAACTGCACATGTTGCAGAAACCTGGTGTCCATCAAAGCACACGCAGCATGAAGTCCAGCAGTTAAGTCACTTTCTGTAGTAGCTAGATCTCAATAGATCAATTTCTTCACATGGTGCCATAGGAAGAAATTTAAATCGTAGCGGCGGTAAAACCTGAACCCCACGTCCTAGATGTAGCCTTTTAAATACGATTCAAGAGATGGCTAGATGTCATTCCAAGGCATACCTTGATATGCGTGGTGAACATTTTGAACACTTTCTTATGTAAACATATGAAAGTTTATCTTTCTGGGTAAACATGTGTAAATATATGCAAAGTTGTTTTTCTGGCACTGGATATGACGTCATTCATTTTCCTCGAAAAGTATGGGTCGTATAGTACATATTGTTTGGTATTTTTTACGTTTTCCCAGCGAGGAATTTGGCTGAGCAGTGAGCAGAGTATGGGCGGTCTTGATGGGACACACAGTACATATATATATATGTGTGTGAGTGAAAGATAAAAAATACGTAAATTAAAATTATAACATAAATTAGCAATAGCCCCGCGACTCTTCATTTCAATTTGCATGTCTGCCCTTTCTGTTCTAAAAGCAGAATTTGTTTATAATAATTTTTGCGAACTGCGTCATTCCAAATTAATCCGTTTCATGCTTACTTATGTAATCCTGCATTGCGGAAAGCTCATATCCAACCAGTTTAAAGAAACTTTTGACTGTTTTTCTGAATGCGCAAGCACTTTCTCTTCCTTTTTCTACTTGGCCTTATTGTTGATAAGCTCATGCCGCTTCGATTCGTTCATTGTCTAAAGATGTGCTAAGCTGTACAAAAGTATGGCGTGCATTTCACACCCATGATAAGGTGTAGAGAACAATATGTGCCTCAAGAAACAGTTGTCCAGCAATAAATTATTTCTTGTGTACGGTCACAATTCTGCAAGTCTATCCTTCGGGTGTCGGCCGATAACATCGCGGCAAAAACATCGCGGAGAAAACAACGCAAGGCGAAAACGTCGTGGTACAAAACATCATGGGAGAAAATAAAGCAAGGAGAAAACATCTCAGTTCTAAAACATCGTGGTACAAAACAGCGTCGTCGAAAATAAACAGGTTCAAAAACTTCGCAGTTAAAAAACATCGCCGTCGAAAATATCGTGGTAAAAAATAAAGTATCTACATATCGTCGCATGACGATACCATCGCAGACATGCGTTTTTCAGGCTTTAATAATTGTAAAATTTAATGATTGTTTAATAATTGTAAAAACTCGCATAAAGATTTGTGAGCGTAAGGTGGAAAGAAGGATAATTTTCACTCATATTTTTTTACTAACTAATAAATATTTGCTGAAAATGTAAAATGGAAACTTAAGCATAGAAAATTAACGCAACTTATAGCACTTAATTTTAAATTGACATAGTTGACTAACAAAGGTCATTAATAAATTATTTTTTATAAAGTTAATCTGAAAAAGAATAGAAAAAGAAAGATAAGTAACTGCCTGAACTTACCTATAAAAAATTGTTAAGTTAATTATGATATTACTTTCTTCAGCTTTGTTAATCTGATGCTCTTATAGTGAAAATTATTTCTTGTTTTGTTTAAATTTCTTGTTTTTCAAAAATTTATTATTTATGAAAGTAAAAATTATCCTTCTTTCCCCCTTGCTATCATAAATCATTATGCGAATATCCATTAACAATTATTAAATCCTGCAAAACGCATGTCCCAAGCCAGGTTGACTGCGATGTTATCATCATGCGATGATCTGTAGGTACTTTATTTTTTACCACGATGTTTTCGACGACGATATTTTTAAACTACGAAGTTTTTGAACCGCTTTATTTTCGACGACGATATTTTGTACCACGATGTTTTAGAACTGCGATGTTTTCTCTTTGCTTTATTTTCTCCCACGATGTTTGTACCACGACGTTTTCGTTCGCGATCTTTTCGGCTGTAACCATCCTTCGTTATTCATCATTCAAACTACGCAGTAGTCCATTATAGCTATCGTCCAATCATCAAGATATTTACGGATCAAATCACATACATATAACGGATATGAAGGTTTCTATAACGTAAGGATTGTACACCAGGTGCATTTGCCAATCTTGAAAGGTGAAAAGCCGGAAGTTTCTGAAAGGTTTTTATGTTACGCGGCGACAAAAGTTCAAAAGAATTCCAAACGGATTTAAATTAAATTTATAATGCATAATTCAGATTACTGATCTATTTTGAATGTTTCTGATGTAAAATATATAATGGCCCACCAGCGGTCCAACGGTAAAGCAGCTGAACACTGGTAGTTCGGTCCAGGTTTGAAATCTCGGCGAATGGGCTCGCTGCATGGCGGTTTTGTAGTGTAGCGTGTATACTAGCCAGTTTCTATTAGAAAGTCCTCTACGAAGGCATCCCTCCTTTTAGATAGTCCTAAACCAAACTTTATCAATATGTAGTTAGATATTCTAAATTTCTTCGGCTAATATCATTTTGCAAGTTTCTTATACTTCTATAGTGAGAAAATTCTAAATGGACAAGAATTCTTTTATCAAAGCAGTTTTAACTAAGAAGAAAATAAAATTAATAACTAATTAAGGTACTCTTAGGTACGTAATACTTTGTAATATGCCATTTAGTGACGTGAAACAAAATTAAATACATATATTAACTGATGGAACGCTTGTTGAATCTTCATGAAGAGCTCCACAAATGTCTACAGTAGATTAAGACGACCCAAATCAAACAAAATTTAGTTAGAAAAATTATGCTAAACATCATTAAGAATAGAGGATTGAAATGCACAATTCAAGGTTTTATTAATTCAATAAATTTCATTTATTGCAGGAAAACATTTTCCTTAGTAAATGCTAAGGAATTAAAAACCGATAGATTCGGCTATCTACTGGGAGACCGGAAAAGCTGTGGCGTATTGTTTAACTTAATTCAAAGGGTATTTTTGTTTTTCAAACGCTAAAGCACACTTTAACCAATTGCTTTAACGGTTTGGTGTTTTCCTGCATATGCCATTTTATATTCCAAAAAGAAATGCTACAATAAATATTGGAACTAATTGAGTTTTAAATTTACTGACTAAAGGAGCAAATTTATTAACGGCAAATTTACGAACGGTAAAAATTAATTACTCACTAACCATATTATTAAATTTCAAAGGTAAAAAGTTAGTATTATCAGTTCACAATAACATTAATTACATTTATTTATTTACAGTTAAAATTCCTTCAAATGTTGAGTAATAATATCAAATTACAAAGATTTTATTTATTTAAGTCGTTAATTCGATTACGGATAGAAATCATTTGCCTTTACAAACATCACAATTAGCCGTTGTTCTTCGATTGCAAATGCCAAAGCATATTTCGAGGAAATTATTCGAAATAGAACAACCATTTCTGATACTTGTATAACATGCACTGGTTTCCACTCTTTTAAATCATTAATGACAGAACAAACATACTTTAAACAAGTAATCTTCAAAGTACATCGGTAATTCTAAGCGATTAATTTCCCAATAAACTAAGCCACTAACGAAGCGAATCTAGACTTCTGAAAGCTATCGTACATTCTTCAAAATACAAAACGGAACAAACTAAATGCAAAAGTTAAACAAAATTTTGCTTAAGATTAACATGAATAGGCGCTTGCGGGGCTCGTAAGTCATATAAATCCTCTAAATCCCTTGAGACTAATGCTTTAGAAAGCCTGCCATTGATATGCAGTATAAATTTCACTTTATTCTTCCAAACTAACGCCATTTTTTTGTAAAATATGGTCGCAATAAAATAAAAACGTGCCAGAGCAGACCATCTTCTCTTCAGCAAACAACTACATAAGAAACAAAAATTGTGAAAAGGAAACAGCAACTAAAAGCCTTCCCGTGAAATATTGCCGCTTTCATAATCGTTTCCCAATAAATAAAACCTGACTACAACCACCTTCCACTCCATTGTCAGAGATTGAATGTACGATACCAGAAAGTAGGTCAATCTTCCAAGTTCAAGTTTATAGTGATGCCAAGTCCACTTGTGATATAAACGTTTCAGATATAACATCTGATTTTGAGAGAAGGAATGAGGAAATCGATTTTGGTTAAATCACTCACAATACTTCGTCCAATACATATTCCGCGTTTATGGATTTCTCAAACAAAAGCCAATGATGATATTCCCGATATTTCAGCAAACTAGCAAAGCAATTGATAACAGTCGCTTCATAAAAAATCCGACATTCAATTCATAGGTTATTTTTCCCGTAATGACCCTAGTTTATACATATTTTAATAAGTTTACTTACAGAAAATTAATTGGAGGACATTTCCTAAAGAGAATCTTTTTTAAAAAGGCGTCAGATTATCAAACGATAAATGTATTAAGTATTTCTCTCGCCTTCTTAGCATGCCTTCATGGTGTAGTGGTCAGCAAACTCGGGGCGTATTCAAGAGGTCCGTGGTTCGAGTCCCGGCGAGGGCATTGCTCATTTTTCCTCTCCTCTGCTTCCAAATAAAACCTAATGTCTCTATAAATGAACTCCTTTTAAATATTTGTTTACGTTTATTTGAATACTGCGAGAGAAACTGTTACCTAAGGTAACGAATGAGTTCGTGGAGGACTTTATTAAGGAAACTTGTTCTTATTTATATCGCGACAAAAACATTCAGCCAGTCCATTCGCCGAGATTCAAAACCGGTCGAACTACAAGTGTTTAACGGTTTTAATCCTCAGAAATTGGCTAAATGCAAATTTTTTAATGCTTTTTGGCTTTATTTATGCAGACAGAAACCAATGCTATTCAACTGGGAAAATATCTCTAAACTCAAATACTAAAAGCTTCAAGATTCTGTAACAAATACAGCAGAATACCAGGTATACAGGTTAAATACGACCACAACCTATTCGGATATTAAAAAAAATCTGCATAATTTTACTAGTAATCACATACGGCCAAATATACCGTGATAGCTAAATTTTTTTTATTTTTTAAACATCTAATTAAATCGTGTGATTAAAAACATGTTTTGTATATTTATGAATTACAGAATCCTTGTGTACATAAGTTAGGACATATTATAAGATAAATCTTTTTTATTTGCACTAGGAGTATTGCGTTTTAGTTACACAAAGTAAACAACAAAATTATTCCTAAAATAAATGGATGCTCTGTGATTCCAGACAGTCTGGATATTAATTCTATAGTACTTTAACAACAAAATTTCACTAAGTAGCATTTTACGTTAATTAAAAAAAACACACTTTCAACTTTAGTATTTTATTTATCATCTCCCAATCCCATTCCAATATTTCTATAGATGATACGCGAAATGATGCAGCGGAAGTCTGGAACGAATAGTTTATGTGGGCTAGGTATATAAATTTGCATTTATGTGCATTTAGCTCGCCATATAGTCTTAAATATTTCAATAATGAAAAAACTTTTTGAACTAGCTGGATCGCAATTATAGAAATTAATTTCATATAAATAATACTTAAATGGACTTAAAAAGAAGTGACAGCCATTCAGAAGGTCCATCCATTAGAATTAACATGATTTAAATTGAAGAAACAATATTTGTCCTGATAATTACGAAAACGAAGGCTTTAAATCATCTTTTCTTCGCAAGAACACATGCACTGGTTTCCTATCTTTTTTCTTTCTCATTTCGCTCCCTCAATCCTGGATATGTATATGTAGAGTTATTTATATAACACAGAATCATTAAAATTAAATTATTCCGAATGGCTGACTGCTACTGATATTTTTGCAAGCATTATGTTCTGCTAGTAGCTGATTTAATCAGATTTTTTTTTTGGTAAAAAAAATAATTTAAAACTAGTTAAGCTAGAAAAGAAAGTTTGGGATTTTATTTAACATGTTAAGCATCAAGCTTGTTTTGTCTTCGTTCCCGTTTAGGCCGTGATATACAGTTTCACCGATATGCTGGTGGCCACAGATCTGTGTAGAATTTGATAGCAGAATATTATTTTTTAAATTGTATATTATCAGTTAGAAGAATATTTCTTTTTAAATTGTATATAGTGAGTGACACGACCTGAAAGAAAAGCACAGTATCAGTTGCCGCTGACAGACACGGTCCGAACAGCGAGTATAGTGTCAATCACCGGCCACTGATACGGCTCTAAAAGGTGTCAAACAGTCGCCTCATTATACTTTCGATTAAAATTATGGTACACAGATAGTCATCGCGTGCTCTGCTTTAACCAAATAATCTATAATAATTTTACAGAAGTTATTGCCCCTTAGGATTTAAAAAATATAATAAAGGCTTAAAGAAGATTTCTAATCGTTAGTGCAGCAAATTAGTGAACTACTTGTGTAATATATCATATTAATCAATTTACCAAGAAATTCATCCTACTTATTTAATAGTAAATAATATAGACTAAGGAAAATTCTCTTCTGATCGAAATTTCAGCCGACAGTAGAAAATTACTTTCTAATCCCTGACAAGAACACAATAATTAATCATTGAAGCACCAAGCACTAAATCCATTTATTTCGTCATATTCGAACATCTCTCAGATTAAATTATGTAATATAACCTGAACCAATAATAATTCAATAATTTTCGTCAGAAACGTATAATGTATTTAGAGTATTCTACTAGTGAATTTCAATTTCACTAGTAGAATACATGCGCCTTTTGCGTCTGCATACTATAATTGCATGACTAGGGAAAATAATTCAAATTTTTCACGTTACAGATAAACCCAACACTAGACAATGTAATGTAATTAACGTCAGTTCTCTTTCATTTCATAAAAGGAAGTGTCTACATACATAAGTGGAATGACTGTATATTGTCCTTTCATCAAAATTTACAGCGTTTTAAAGCGTACAAAAGCGGATTTCTTTAAGTTAAAAACATAGAAATTTCTATTTACTTTTCCAGGATATAATTTCTCCAGTTTTATGGAATTTTATCTTTCTTATTAAGCGATTCTTACATTTTCTCTTATAAGTCCTAGTAGAAATAATAAATACTAAGGACTTGCAATCAAATTTTCGAGGTAGGGACCGCTTCCCACCTATAAAGTAAATGGCCAGTTCTTCGATTATTGCCATTCAGCAAAGCACAGAATCTTTAGTTTATTCTTCCAAGTTCATAAACCAGTTACCGCTTAAAAATTGAGCGATTTTAAAGCAATAAACGCCCTTCTTAATATAATTAAAATAACTGCCTTTAAAATAATAAATATTACTGAATAAACCGAAATAGATTTAATTATTACTGAAATACATTTAATTATTATCTATTATTTTTACGAATGCTTGCGCTACTACTGAAAGTAATAAGAAATATTTCTAACATCATGTACTAAGAAAGTATTCATTTCAAATACATTGTAAAGGAAATGCAGTGAGACTTAAATGGGTACATATGCAAAAGTACTGAATTTTGCCCCCAGCATTCTGTACGGTTGACGTTGGTGTTTAGCGTACGTCATGCGATTTATCAGACAAAATGACTCTGCAGTGAAGGTGTTTTAAAATTCAGCAGAAAGGAATCCGTTACCGTTATAAGAGCCTTCTGTTACATAAATACACACAAAATCTCTTAAGAAAGGAGAAGATCTATTACACAGTTTCAGTAATATTTCTTTTGGTTAATTTCCAACATTGAGCTCTCAGTTTTTCTGAAAGATACATGTGTGTGGGAATCTTCTCATTTAGAAATAAAATAGAATGAAAGTATTAAATGCTAATATTCTACAAATACGCAATCAAAAATTTGTAAAATATAACAAGATTTGGCCATAAAGCATTATTCGGCGATTTAGAAATTTTAAAAACGCAGTTTTGAAATTTTGGAAAGTTGCTAAGCTTACGCGACGGAAATGTAAAATGATAAATGAAGAATTAAAATGCGAAAGATACAAATTTTGGTCTTGCAGTACACAGTAAAGTAAAATGAAAAGATAACTAAAACAGATGAAATTTAATGTTTGAAACATTAGGTCAGAATAAAAGAACTTCTAGAAGAGGTGGATTTCACTGTTAAAGATATATAATACTGCAGTCATTTTAGAGCGACACAAATTACACTTTACAAGATGAGAAGCGGTTTCTATAAAAACACTGAAATTATTGGAAATAAAGTAATACACAGGTAATAACAGTAAATGAATTTGCTCATTTAAGAGGAACATAGCATTAAAAAATTAACAGCTAATTTGATGTAAATAAGAAATTCAAAATATGTCAATAAAACAATGCAGCGCAATTTTGGAGATATTGAGAAATTTTTTAAATTCTGCCAAATTTTGTCAGAAAGTTCCTCACAGGATACCATATTTGATATTTTTTTAATTATGTACAGCAACGGATCCCAAAGCAGAGCCCTTCCTACCAGAATCATCTTCTCCAGCGGAGCCCTTTAGGCTCATCTTGTATCTTATAAGCTAATGATGTTTAAGAATTGCATTATTTGGGTGTTATTTAAGTTATGTTATTAGTTAGATTATTTGAATATGGCATTTTAAAGGAGGACTATCTGCTTTACGTGGAAAGGTAAAAATGTATAGAGGGTGAGGAAATGTAAAATAGGGAGATATTTAAACAGTTGTGCAGTGTCAGTAAAATGGAATTACATACACAAATTTTTAACTTTACCATAATTCTCAATTTACTCTCAAAGTGATATAACCAAAAGTTATCCATATATAAAGGCTCTTCTAGAGTTCAATAAAACATACCAGTTTGTGTTATAAAAGATGTTGTACATTATTCTCGAGAGCATCATTAAAATCGTTACAATAAATTCGGTTTCTGCATATTAATAATTTCATGCAGTTCAATTCAGACACATATTCGGTAATTTGAAATTTTCATTTACCACTCTTTATCGAAGGCAATTAAAATTTATTTTTATTTTTATGCAACTATAGTGCATTGTATGCATAAATTACGGCATAACGTAAAATAAAATTCAGATATTACGCCCAAAAGGGTGTTGTTAACGTTTTGTGTGTTATCTTTATTTCTTAAAGATCACGTTCTTTGTCCTTAAACCACATAAAACTCAATATAACAGCAATATCACAAAATATTTAAAAACAGCATATTCCTACAGTGTTGCCATTGTTCGCTTTGAAATCGTTAGTGTTTGTTATTCAAAAATTCGTTAAAGTTTTACAAAATATTGCATGGATAATAAAACAAATTTGAAATTCCAAATTCGGGCTTCTGAGTGCCCATGTTCGGATGGAGAATTACGTAATTCAAAATCTGATGGCTCTAGGTACCATCGTTTTTTCACAATGCAAAAAACGTACATGCATTCATGCAAATTCTTCATTATTTAATTTCTTTAAATATAATACAGGGCGATAACATTTGATGGCAACATCTGAAAAGTGATTCAGACTTGTAGAACGATTAAACGCAAAATACCGTTTCGAACCTAACAGCCCTTTTGGGCTAACGCTCGTTTGGACTAAAAAAAAGTAAAAACGTTAAATGAAAATCAGCGAGTTAACCATCCTACTTCTATGCGTAGCAGGGACTTCACGGTGGTTCCCCATATTCTTCACACATTCGTATAAAGATTCTGCTTTTAAAAAGCCAAAATTTAATGCAGTTTAATATTTTTACTACCACCTTCATTAATGAAACTTACTAGTTACACAGTTAAAATTCATAAAGAAATCAAATGTATAGAAAACTCGTGGAATAATCCTTAAGAAATCGCGATATTATCGTTAAGAAATTTCACTGTGTTCATTGCGTCCACAGTGTGTGTGACACTGTGTCATAGACCACTTATATTTATATGAAACCAAGTTTCAAAAGGCTTATTTTAAGATTTCCCAAAGGATAGAGAACGAGCAAGAAACTTCGCTAATGTGCAGTCTCAAGTAATGGCCAAGCATCGTCTTCCAGAGGAGACGAAATTCAACATACCGAATTTCCGCCTTCGAAAACTAGTTTTAAATTTCTGTTAATGATTTAACTTTTAACCCAAAAGAGCGTTAGTCCAGAGGGCTATTAGTCTCAAAACTGGATTTTTCGTTGAATCACTATAAAAGTCTAAATCACATTTCAAATTGTTGCCAACAAATATTATTGCTCTGTATCATATTTTAAGATAATAAATAAGAAGAATTTGCATGAATGTATGCATATTTTTCACACTGTGAAAAAATAACGGTACCTAGAGCCATTCAATTTTGAACGCCGTTGTCCTCCACTCGAATATGAACACCTAAAAGCCCCAATTTTGAATTTGTTTCATTGCGTATTTCATATTTTGTAACACTTTAACGAATGTTTGATTAAAAACTCAATGATTTTAAAGCGAGCAATGGAAAACAATGTACGGAAAATAAACATTTTTATCCCCAGCAAGCGAGACTGTCTATCGGACATTCTGAAGACAGGCTGTTTTTAAATATTTTTTTAAGTCCAAAGAAACATTAACATAAATGCTTTCGAAACGTGTATGTAAATGAAAAAAATGCCCCTTTAGGTGCAGAGAAAAATGCGAAAGCTTTCAGATTTTTTGTTGTTGTTTCTTACTCTTCAATTTCATTTAATTATTATTTATTTTATTCTCCTGGAGCGACCGAGGAACCCTTGGGAAGTGCATGGGCTCCTCTCAGCACAGATTGGGAATCAGTGACCTACAAAATATTAACAATTTTTTAACTACTGTGCATTTTTAGATGAGTGGATTCATATTCTACGTGATTAAAAAAACTAAGTGTTCAAATTTGGAAGAAGGAAGAAGAAAGTCTGTATATATTTAATTTTGGCCGTTTATTTCAGATTCTTTTTTTTATTTAAAATTCTTCAGATGAGCGATATACGCTGAAAATAAATTCCACGCGAAATTTTAATTTAGATACCAATAACAAAATAAATATTATCAAAATAAACTCAATTTACTTCATAATTTCCCTTAAGCATTTACGTTTTTGGCGCAAAGCATGTAAATTTATTATGTTTGCATATAAATTACACAATTTACGATATAGCACAGAAGACTAATCATACAATAACGCTAAATAATTGTTTTACAGAGAGAAAAATGAGCAAAGAATAACAGCACAACATTTCACGCTATAAAAGACACCCAAGAAAAAGTTGTTACCATACTTTCAATACTGCAAACACAATCAGTTCGCAAATTAGCGATTCATTATGTCAACTTTCACTATACACAGAAATAATTAAGAAACGTCAGAAATAATTAAGTTTCCAAAAACAAATTATAAGCTGGGCTGTCTACTGCTAACATTACTGAGAATTCTGCCGTAAGCGGAGAAAAACAACGAAGTAATAAATCTATAAAATGGGTCTATTGTATTGTTACCCAGGATACAGTAATGAAGCAGTAATTTTATTGACAAAATAAAACCCGAACTAAAGCTATTTTCCGGACTATAATAATGCTACTTTATTCTCCTTTCCAATATGACTTTTTCTAATGGCTACTTAGGCGATGCTTAGGGATTAAAACACGCAGGAGTTTTCAGCAAAAGTACATAAAGAAAATGGCAACACATAAAAGAAAATCGTTGGCCACCAAACTGTCTTCAGCGCTTACTATGGTTAATAGCTACTTTTAAAATTTATTTCATGGAAGTAAGGCTAACATGATTTGTCCAAAGATGGCTTAAAATTTATTCGCAAGCGACTTGGAAACAGGCACTAGAAATTTAAAGGTATGTTTTTGCTAATAATTTTAATAGATTCTAAATTTTAAAAAGCGATAATTATTACGGTAAATTAATACTTACTGTATAGAATTTCGTATCTCATCTTCAACCATTAAAGAAATTAAATAAC
Organism: Stegodyphus mimosarum; assembly: GCA_000611955.2. Lineage (NCBI taxonomy): Eukaryota > Metazoa > Arthropoda > Arachnida > Araneae > Eresidae > Stegodyphus > Stegodyphus mimosarum. Next base: position 44,070 of record KK120412.1, on the reverse strand, counting down.
AGGACAATTTTGTAACGAATTTGAAGCGTCCCATGTTTTCGAAGTTATTACTATTATTTTTTTTTATTTATGAATACAAATTTCATTCAACCATTGCAAATAGCTCTTCAATGAATAAATAAATGAAAATTCTATGAAGATTCGCAATAATATTAATACACCTCATTTTGGAAAAATATATTACATTATAAGTAATATACTTACCAAATGGGAAGAAACCTTTCGTGCATGTGAATAATTATAGACAGTCTGTCTAACAGCGACTGCTTAATTAAAATAACGACGTATTTCTCAGTTTAATACACTTTATTTCCCTATCGGACATTAAATTCATATCAATAAAATCACAAAGTTATGTTCCAAGGGAACTTTAAAGCCCCAGTTTTAGTTTTTTAAAAAAGTGAAAATCATATAATATTTTGTAACTTTAATGTGACATATTTCTCATGAATAAAAAATATAATAAAGATGTTACAAACTCTTTATTAAAAAAGTAATTTGGGACATAAAGGGGTAAATAAACACATTTAAGCCTCATCAAATATTTTGCCAGAAAAAATACGCTTATATTACTGCAGGCAGCCTGCATATGGTAAGGTGGCACGGAATGCTGATTCAATACAACGCGGTTTTTCTCGAATAATAAGGAAAGTGATAGGTTTATTAAGGACTACAGGAAGTACGCGGTTATACACGAACGCCGAAAATGCACTAATCTTACCATTAGTTCATTCACTACTGTCATGACTAGCAAAAGATTTGACTTCAACTACGATGAGTAATTCTGAAAGAAATATAAGGTCCCAGAAATCCTACATAAAATCAAATTATCCACATCCAGATGAAGTGATAGAAATAGGCATGATAGGAGTGGCAGAAGATAGGCAAATATTTTAAGGAAAAGAGTCTATTGTTGCTCACAATATCAACCTCACTAATTCAGCAGAACTTGGATGACGCAAAATATGCAGGCTATTCAGACGTTACTACAAATTTCCTAGTAACAGCCTAACAACCAACAACCAACAACCTTTATGAATTATCAGACGAAAATGCCTCTGAGAAATATGCATATAATGCTGCTGAAGATGAAGATTGCAAGAACTCTTTACATATTTCCTCAGTAAAAGTTTCATATAGAGGTAATTTATATATTAGTTAAATAACCAAGATTCTGGCAGAAATTCGAAAAGATGATGAACCGGATATTCGGATATTATGCACTTTCTAAACTAATAATAAAGCATGTAAGAAATGCATCAATTTTGTATGCCAGTTTGAGATCAATGTAGAATTAAGCATTAATTATTCTTGCCCAAACATTCTCCTATCCTTACTTAATATGCGTAAAAATGTCCTCATTAAACGCTGTACTGTTTAGCGCTTTGTTTGTTCGAAATGCATCAAGTGTGATTATCTAATATTATTGCACTTTCTAAAAATAATGAAAACGTCTGTGGGTGGAATTCATTTCAGTTTTTAATATCCCATTTAGAGTTCGTTTCAATAACGAAAATTGTGAATAGTTTCACTCTTTCATATTACGTAGGTAAAGTTCTAAATAACAACCAGACCACATCATTAAATCGAAATACGAATCAAAATTCTTTTTAATAGATATAATCCAAGGCCGATTTCTGCATTTCAGTAATTTTACTGCACTGAAATCGAAGTCCTGGGATCAAATCCCTAATGGAGTTCAAACCTGTACACGTTTACTATTCCATAAAATTTTCCATCTATGCTGAATATACAAATAAGAGTAAAACGCCATTTATCCTAACTCAAATAATCAGGATCGCTTGTTGTTCATAGCAAGCCAAATAAAATTAAGCTTGTTGTTAATTTAATTAAATGTTCACTAACTTAAATAACATAAAAAGATATTAAAAGAGGGAAAAAATACCTTATAATATAAATAAAATGATGTTAGTTAAAAAAATATTTTTTTAAGATTCTATTAAATTAAGTCATGTGAACCGGTACCCCTTGTAGATTAGCCTAAAATGTACGGTGATATGCAATCCATAAAATTTATTGGAAAAGCAATTAGGCAGTTTTATATATGAATTATAAATTTTCGTTCCTTCCAGCAGTCTTTGCTTAGTCATAACAAAGACTCCTTTTCTAAAAAACTAAAACTGAAGACTAAAAAACTGAAAGACAACATATCAATTTCCTCTAAATACAAGAAATTTCGTTTTACAGTTTACAATATAATTACCATCAACTCCTTTCTTGCACGGAACAGAAAATCTTAGGTATTACCTACCTTTTGGTATATGCCAGGGGGTCTTCAACTTTAATGAGCTTAAATCTCCCCTCCCTCCATGATACGGATTTTATCCAATACCACCTACTCTAATCTGATACTACTTTTTAAACTTATTTTTAAAAGTTCCATTGAAGTGTTTCTCTTCACGTTACTTTTAATGGCGTTTTTAGGCTATTTTTTCCAGATGAAATTAAATAATAAATAAAATATGATGTTAAATTTCATTGTGAAAAATATGATAAAATAGAGCGTAATATCATTAATCTGCGAAATACTATTAGTCCGCAACTTTTTGGACTTCTATTAATTAACGGACCTTCGAGGAGCGGCGGGACGCAATTTAAGAATCGCTGGAATAAGCAACAAAAACTAATTTCACTGTCTAACTTTTCTGTAAAAAAAGTGCGCTTTATATTTGGTGTTATGAAAATAAAATTAATTATTTTAAAATTATTTATTTTTAAATTATTTATTATTTAATTAATTATTTTTTAAAACATAATAAAAGAAAAATCAAATGTCCTCAATTATATTACAGTACACAGACAGCACAAAGAAAACCCATTTTTCTCAGATTTTTAACATATGCAGACGGGTACGATCCTGCCCGTACATGGAAAATGCCCGCTTAATCTAGATATTCATTTCGATTCAACATGCATTTCAGTAGCTTCAAATAAAATAATTAAAAAGTTGCAATTTTCCTAGTTTATTTACTTATTTATTAAATTCCTCCACAACTGATATTAAATCCAGAATATTGTGTTTCAAATAAGATTTTACACTAACACGAGTTCTATGAATTTTCTTTTTGCTTATGGAACAACGATCCACAGACAAAACTGATAAAGCACGTCGGTGGTCTAATGTACATGCACCAAGCGAAAAAAAAATCCTCATGCCAAGATTGAAACGTGAGTAAAACAACGTGATAGGTTGTATTCCTTTTGTTATCTACCAAAAGGAAAGAAAGAAGATTGCGCCTTTCTTTAAAAGCAATACCAATTTACTCACATGTAAGGAAGTTTCTGTTACAGAGTAATTTGATGCTTATTTCTATCCCACAACTGAATAATCTTAGGCTTTTGAAATGACGTTCTCAGTGAGATAGGTAAGTATTTTACAACAGAATTATTTCTTCCATAAAGTACTTTCGGAACTAATATCGTAACAGACTGTTTTGAGTAGAACACGTTGCTAATTTCGTTCCAAAAGCAAACTGTGTTATTTTATTGTTGGTAAAAAGAGAAGCGGCATCGCGCGATAGCATAAGAATTTTTATATCAATCCTTCGGTTTACTCAAAATAAGCGCAATTTTCCAAATACAAAGCGAATCTCTTTTCTGCAAGAGCTTAAAAATGGTTAAATGGATATCCGAGAAATAACTTTACGCTTTACTGCATAGAATTTATCTTCCCGAAAAGGATGTTCTAAGAGTTAGTTCCTAAATATCACTTTAACTCAATTAACTTACTCAACCGTAGATTAAAATCAGCAAACATTTATTTATTGATCAACAACCTAATGACTTATCTCATTTGTCGAACAGTAACGTCAGATGAAGTCCACGAATTTTATTAAGGTGACTGACTGCCGCAGAATTGCGTCTGTCGTTGGCTTGGACATTTTACAGTACGACTTTGACTAGTTCTGTCCCAATTTTGAAGGAAAATCCCGCGGAGGACGGGCCTGCCCTTCTTTCCTTACCACCGGTGGACCTGCGCTCGAATCCTAGAAAAGTTTCAGACGTTTGTAAGCGATCAGTGTCTGTGTGGGAAGGCAACACACGCTGAGCCAAAAAGTCCTCTTCAGAGCTTGCAGCTTGCTGGTAGGAGAAAAGGAAGGAGGTAAGAAGACAAGCTCCTCAAGGTGTTTTTCCTAAAACTGGAGCGGAAATGCATTAGTACGGCGGGACCTGTACGACCATGGTGAAATTCTCGTATTCCACCTCCCCTACCTCTACCTGTGTCACTTTTCCTACCACCAAGTACCTAGAGAAGCCTTTCGACTCGTCCTGTATTTTGAGTGCTCCAAGAAATTTTCCGGTAAACTGCTATCGCGTGAGCACAAGGTTCAGCTCAAGAAGAAGGTTCTAAATTCAAACTTTCGAAAGTAGTCCTATAAATTTAAGAAAACTACGCTGATTCTTGTTGCTTTAGTACCTCCAATAATTTAAACTTACTCGAAAGGCAGCGATAATTAAGAATCAGTTGTGAGACATGCATTTGTAAGTACCATTTTTAATATTTTTAATAATTATGGAAAAATAATTCTCATTCATTAAATTTCAAGTTTTCCATTTCCCTCAAAATCCCATTTTTTCATACATTTCATAAAAAATTGTTGTTCGAATTTTCTCACTGAAATAATCCTACAATACAGAAAGGGAAGACAATTTCGTCAAACTTTCAAACAGCTTGGAAATACTTTTGACGAAAAGAATATTTTACGTTAAAGGAATAAGTAGTTAGTATCTTCTTTTGAGAGAAGACTGGCACGTGTTCTAGAATTTTTTAGCGAAAAAAAGAATTCCTTTCCTTCCTATTTTCCAAAGTAGTAGTCTAAAGTCGAAGAACGAATTATGAAGAAATTCCCGTATTAAGTCTTTTATTCTGATATGACATTCATCCCCAAAGAGATTATTTTTTTCCCTTTTCCTTATTCCATGTAGGAGGAAAGGATAAAATTCCATTCTACCCCTCCCGTTTTCTTTCTGAAATCTGATATGAGTCAATCTGTTTCGTGACAAGGGTAGATTTATATTGACTAAATCTCTCTTCTTTTCTAATTTTTTCTTAACTATTTTTTAGATTAAAACTGTTCCTTTTATTTTTAGTACAGATTTAATATATAAAATGACAGCCATTCCTTTTTTTCTTTTTTTTTTTTGAGACCGGATAATGTGTTTTGATGTGATAAAGATTATATACTTGTACGCCAATTCCCAATTCTCAAAGCGGTACAGCTTAAAATTTAGGAAAAGATACAATGAACAAAAAGCTTATTCGCACTGAAGTTCAGCTAAAAAAAAAGAAGCTTTTAGATTTTATATTACGACAAAACGGGTATTTGTTTCATTTACAGATACATACACGTTTCGAGATCATTTGGGCTAATGCCACTTTGCGCTAAAAATATCTTTAGAATTTGTCATAGACAAGTCTTGCGCGCTGGAGATAAAAATGTTTTAGCCCTTACAGTGTTGCCACTGCTCTCTTTGAAATTGTTATGTTTTTTAATCAAACATTCCTTAAAATTTTACAAAAGATGAAATAGATAAAACAAAGTCCAAATTCGGGCTTCCAGGTGCCGATATAAGGGTGGAGAACTACATTATTCAAAATTTGACGACTTGTTTTTAACATCGTGAAAAACATACATATATTTATGCAGATTCTTCATTGTTTAGTTTCTTTAAATATAATACAGCGCGATAAAATTTGGTGAAAACAATCTGAAAAGTGATATATCGCATTTAAGCGATTCAACGAAAAATGTCATTTCGTGGCGAACTATCTTTTTGGGCTAACGCCCCTTTGAGCTAAAAAAGAAAATTCAGAAAGAAGTTTACGCTGGTACTGCCACCAGTGTAGACTGAATTAAGCAAAATTTAAATCCATTTTCTAGGATATATATAATTGCAGAACTTCTTGAAGTATGCGACTCTCTGCAACTAACTTCAGTTATACTTTTGAGAAGGTAGCATCTAAATAACAGTATGTAATTTAGAAAATCTAAATGCAGTATTTTTATGTATTGTTATAGAAAAATATAATTTCCGCACGTTTATTTAAAATATAATTCACAGCCCTGAAAATTATCAATAAATAAATAAAAATTCTCGCGTAATTTTTATCAACGTCTTACCAATATTGAAAATAAGAAACTTTTTTTAAAATTGTCCTATCTTTTTACATTATTTCAAACTTACAAAAAATTACAAAAGCTTAAATAAATTACTAACAAGCTTAATTTCATTGACTAATTCATTGAAAAATACACGATCCGGAAAAAAGGAATTCCAGATATCTATATAGCCATGATACTTTGAGTTCTACTATATACATACAGGCAAATTAAAATACTAAAATTAATTATTTATTTCAGTTTTTTGCTTATTTAAGCAATAATTTTAAGAAAGCTTATTTTTGCATTATTATTCAGTGACTTCTACTTGTAAGGAAAAGAATACCTGAATCGAAGAAACATTTAATACATTATTTTTGTAATACATAAAACGAAGGGTTGGGATTAGAACAGAGAACGCTTGTTATCATAGTAACTAAAACATGCCATTAATTACGAATTTGAAGAATTTAATATTAGTTTTATTCATAATAACATACGAAAGCATAAATTCAAACAAATTTGCTATATCTTATTAATAATTTTAATTTTCATCTTCACCTTGTAGGTTGGGAACTTTTTCGTTAAACGACAACACAGTAGGAAAATTTTTCTAAACAAAATTATGTATTAAGTTAGGTATTTCAATAAACAAAGTACTAAAATGAAATGATGTACTTTTTCTTGTAAACACTTACTTTAGAAAGAATGAAAAGTTATTGTAAGACATAAGAACAGTGTATTAAAGGTAAATTCAACAGCATCAGCCAAAATCTGTTAAAAGGGGTTTTCGTCTTTATTTCGGCGTCTGTACATGAATTCACATAAAGAAGAATCAGTTGTGCTGGAAAAATTAATGAAAGTATGTTTCTAAAAATATCAGATTGTGGGCTATATATCAAAATGTGCTTGGAAGGCCAAGTCCTAAAACGGGAAAGATTTCCTTCTTTTAGTTGATTCATATTCTGATAAAAATTGTTAAAACAGAGCTAATTTTAATACATATAGCTCTCTACATTCTGGTACAAAATAGTAATAGATTTTAGGGCATTCATTTTGGCAAATGTCAATTTGTAACACATTTCATTTATTGCTTATTTATTTATTTAATGCATAAAATCTTTTATTTATTCCTTTAATAACTCACCAAAACTGAAAGTAAATTATTTAACGCTTTATTATACGTTAATAGTTTCAGTTTTATATTTTAAATGACAATTACTGTCATGAATTAAAAGCATAATAATCTAACCAAGCGTAAATTAGTTACAAACATAAAGAAAATAAAACCTTGGCATTTTAAGTTCGACAACATTTTTTTTTCTAGCTGGAGATACGAAAAACAAATTTCTTAATAAAGAAAAAAAATAACATTATTTTGGGACTGTATGAGCAAAATAAAAGGAAAATAAATACAAAATTATAAAAATCACTTAAAACATTCAGAATAGTATACTACTATAAGATTTTACTGTTTGTGAATATGACTTCTAATTTCGAATTGCGATTATCTGCATCGCCTTTACATATTGCAAGTGCACGGGGAAAGCAGTATTTCAGAAGTCATAGATAACAAACACTTAAGCAATGTAAAAAATAACTGCACATTAAAATGATGTAATAAAAATATATGAAAAATCAACTTACATATAACGTAATGAAGATCGTATGACGAATATCCGAAGCAGACTTTCTATAATGTGTAACAATACTTAAGTAAACTGTGAAGTAAAATCTTAGATTTTTCATACAGTTACTCAGAAAAAAAAAAAACCTACATCGCTCTGTTATCACAATCTTCTCTTTCATGATATGTTTACAAACAGAGTTAGAAAATAGACCAATCAGATCAAAGGCCTTCCCAAGCAATTCTCCTTTGGTGCATGAGTTCACTTCCCCACAGATTTAAGACGGAAGAAAAAAACGAAGATCATTTCAGTTCCTGGTAGCACTTGCGCCAGTATTTAATAAGGGGCCTTTCTCGCTCTACGCCTGGCAGTCACATGCTATGTGAAATTCAGCTGCCTAAATTGAGCAGCAAACAATAAGACCATTTATCCTGCTTTCTCTGCCTCAGGGGCCTCTTTAGTGAGAAACCACGCGGGGACGCGCAGATGTGCTTTAATGATTTAAATTATATTTTAAGTTCGATCTAATGACTTTATATTACACTCATGTCCATAAATTAAGGATAATGCAAAATCAGGCAAAGGAAGAGTTAGAAGCAAAACAAATTTGACTTATTTGTAAAACTTATTTATTAAACAAAAGGTAAAGAGCGAAAAAAGATGCTATATGTTTGATTTTATTAAAAAAATTAGTGATTTTTTCTCCCTGGAGCAAATTACAAAAAAAAACCTATTTACAAAAAACCAATATTACATGGTTGGTATGATTGTTAATACGTTGTATGTCTCCCAGATGATGCAATACAGTCCTAGGCATGCTGAGTATCAAATTATCGATCTGATCTTGGGGGATATTACACCACTCAAAAAGCAATGCTCTCCGAAGTTCCGGTAGACATGTAGGAGGAGGTTGACGGACACCACGTGCTCTAATGGATTCAAGTCCGGTGAGAAAGCTGGCCAGTACACATGGGTGATGTCCTCCGATTGAAGGCATTCGCTTACGATGTTTGCACGGTGAGGACGGGCGTTGTCATCCATAAACACAAATTGTGCGTCCATGGCGCCCCGAAACAAACGTACATGTTGTTCCAGAATGACGTCCCGATAGATTTGGCTTGTCATGGTTTTAATTTGAACATGCAGGTCAGTTCTGGAACCCAGAATAATTCCATCCCAAACGAGCACTCATGCACCACCGTAACGGTGTCGTTCAATGATGTTTTCTTGGTGGTAACGGGTATCTGAAGCTCTCCATATGAAAGTCCGGCGAGAATCAGACTGCAAGCTAAACCTGGACTCGTTGGAAAACATCACACAAGCCCACTGTTGCGGTGTCCACAATGCCTGCTCTCTACTCCAGGCTAACCGCAGGCGACAGGGAGTTGCAGTAAGTGGAACGGATCTGACAGGTTTACGAGCATATAGACCAATCTGCCCTAAGCGTCTGTACACGGTCTGCCCTGAAATTGTCGTACCAGTGGCTGAAGAGAGCTGACGAGACAGGTCTGAGGCTGTATTCCGCCTGTTTCTTTTGGCAGTAACTGCCAAATACCGGTCCTCATTCGGCGTTGTAACTCTGGGGCGACCTGTGCTGTATCGTCTACTCCCATTACCATCATCTTGGAATCGTTGCCAAAGCCTGGAGATGACACTCTGGGCAATTCCAAGTTCGTCTGATTCTTCCAGTTGGGTACGCCCACATTTCAGACGGCCGATAATTCTACCACGTAAAAAATCATCCAAATGCGTCCTTTGTGTCACAACTATTCGGTTATTGCACTGAAATGCTTAAAAAGCGCCTGCGAACAATTTTACTTCTTTGCCTGTATTCTTTATATATCATTCTCTTATACTCTCGTCATTGTGACGTACCATCGGTGTCATCTGGTTACTTCCTGAAATTTGCATATGATTCTTGAAGATGTGTGTAGTGATTTTACAGGTGATATATTTATTTTAGAGTTCGATTTGCGCGTGACTCCGAATTATTCTTAATTTATGGACATGAGTGTACTTGAATGTATTCTGCACTAATAGCAGCGGTAGCATTTCACTTGGTTTTCTTTGCAATGTTCTAATTTAATTACTTAGAAAAACAATCTGATGTGTACAACATATGACTTCCTTGTATATTATATTATACGCATTTCTCCCTGCCTTTCCTTTAAACTTATTTCCTCGAATTTTATTAGAGACATATTTCTCATTCAATTAATTCAGTTTTCGATTCGCAACAAGGCAAAAATACATAAAAACTCGAAATATCTATATTAAAATTTGAAAGATATAGAAAACATAAAATACCAAATACAGTTAAAACAATTAGATTTTTTTTACAATTAAAATTACAGTTAAGCATAATTTTATTCCCAATAATAAAGAAGACGTTACTTGTACTGTTGCGAAGCTTAGTATAGATTGGCAACAAATCCACTATTCTGCGAAGTTTCAAATGTAAACAAATATGGCTGCTATGTTAAAAAAAATTAGGCTTAGCCGCACTTAAACAACTTTTAAATTGTTGATAATTGTACAACTATTCCATTCAGGTTCACTAAGGGCATAAAAACTTTAACCGAAAGATAAGAATAGCATAATTCAATAATTTTTAAAGCAAACAATGCTCAATTTACCAACATATAAGAACAAAATAACTGAGTTCACCGAGCACAGTAACATAGTGGTATATACACAGTCCAGTCACATTAATGTGACTATCTGTCAAAAGCCAGAATAACCACCTTTCGCAGAGCGGACTGCTGCGAGACGTGCAGGAAGAGAGTCACATAGGTCCCTGAAGGTGTTCTCTGGGATGTTGAGCCATGCCGACTCTAATGCCGTGGCCAGCTGCGCTAGATTACGCGGTTGAGGATCCATGGCGCGAACAACTCGATCGAGATGGTCCCACAGATGCTCGATTGGGTTTAAGTCAGGTGAGTTTGCTGGCCAGGGGAGGACGGTAAACTCATCCTGGTGCTCTTCGAACCACGCACGTACACTGGCAGCTGTATGGCACCTCGCATTGTCCTGCTGGAAGATGCCATCATCCTGAGGAAAAACAATGCGCATGTAGGGGTGAACATGGTCCGCAAGGACAGATGCGTACTTGTATTGATCCATTGTGCCTTCCACAATGATCAGTGAACCTAGAGAATGCCAGGAAAACATTCCCCAGACCATAATGCTCCCGCCTCCAGCTTGGACCGTTCCGGCAATGGTTGCAGGGTGGTTCCTTTCAGAGGTTTCACGCCTTATACGCCAACGTCCATCTGTCCGATGGAGCATAAAACGCGATTCATCCGAAAACGCAACCTGTCGCCACTCAGTGGACGTCCAGCTGCTGTACTGGCGTGCAAATTCTAGCCTTCGCCGTCGATGAACAGCAGTCAGCATAGGTGCACGAACCAGGCGTCTGCTTCGGAGGCCCAGACGCAGCAATGTTCGCTGAATAGTACTTTGGGAGACACTTTTGGTAGCCCCTTGGTTCATTTTGGTGGTCAGTTGCTCAACGGTAGCCCGTCTATCTGCCCGAACGCATCTCCGCAACCGTCGTTCGCCTCTGTCATCTATGGCCCGTGATGCACCACATTTGCCACGTCGCTGATTTTGGACAGTCCCATTTTGCCATGCACGGTACACTTTTACCACGGCGGCACACGAACAGTTCACAAACTCAGCCGTTTCGGAAATGCTTCCACCCTTGGCCCGAAAGCCAATGATCATGCCCTTTTGGAAGTCGGATAAATCGCTTCGTTTCTGCATTACGCCAACGATTGAAATGTTTTCCGAAGCCCTCACACACCCTTTATATACGCTCAACTGTACTGTGCTGCCACCTGCCTTCTGTGATTGGTTATTTAACTCTGACATGGAAAGTACGTGGTGGTCACATTAATGTGACTGGACTGTGTATATTTACATACTTTTGTTACTGCCGATTGCCACCAAAAAAGGAAGTGCACATCTACATGCTATATCAGTCCCATATACAAAAATTTCAGCGTTTTGAGGCTACTCGTTTTTGACATGCGAGATACAGACATACATACGTACGTACAGACCCCACGAGAAAAATCTCTTCTGAATTCATTTTAAATCAGTTTTATAATTCGTTTGGGGAAAAAGAGTCCTTTATTCCGTCCTTACGTACTCATGTCACGCAAAAACATCGTTCAATTACATTCGATAGCGGTCAAAATGGATATTTTCGTTGAAAAGTGATACTCGAAATTTTTCGCGATTACAATACTTCCTTTTTACTTTCGTACAAGGAAGTAAAAATGACGTAGAGGTAACATTTGTAAATCGGTGCAGTATACTGGTAATATATTAAATAAATGTATATAAAATTATATATAAATATAAATACATTTAGTATATAATATTTTAAGTATAAAGCTATTTAATACAAAAAAATCTGATTTCAGATTTTGTATTACGCCCAAAGGAGCATTTTCTAACGTTTTGCGCGTAACCTTTATTTATTAAATATCATGTTCTTCGCACTTAAAGCATAAAATTCAAATCAGCAGCAGTATCACAGAATAATTTAAAATGATCAGATCTTTAGAATTTTCGATGCACAGTCTCGCGCGCTTGAGATATTTTTTTTGTACAGTGTTGCCATTGCTTGTTTTGAAATCGTTGAGTTTGTAAATCAAAAATTAGTTAAAGTTTTACACAATATGAACTACAAGATTCGAAATTTACAATTCGGGCTTCCCATGTCGAGTGCAGATGTCCCATGTCGAGTCCTATGCCCATGTCGAGTGCAGGAGTACGTTATTCAAAATTTGATGTCTCTAAGATACCGTTGTTTTCTCACAGTGCGAGAAACATACATACATTCATGCAGATTCTTCATAGTTTAATTTCTTTAAATATAATGCAGGACTCTAATATTTGGAGACAACAATTTGAAAAGTGAAACGCCGTTTATAGTGAGCCAAAGCTAAATGCCAAAATAAAATTAATAGCTCTTCTGGATAAATTGGCCCTTTGAGCCAAAATCTGCAATATCTTTATTGTAGCTTTCTAAGCTAGCGTTGCACAAACTTTTTTAAGCGAGAACCGCTTCTATAAATTTAGAATGATCTAAGGACTACTTTACTCTTAGCCCTTTCGAAAGTAAATTTTTAACATGTGTTACTACCACCACATTTTTAAAATACAATTAATTAAAATTCGTTCAATTTTATATGGGTATTAAATAATTAAATTAATAGAAGAAAATTTATACTTGTTTAAATAATTCAAGGCCATTAGAGTTCGATCATGTTTATCTTATTAAGTAAATACTGGTACTCGCATTAATGAGATGGATAAGCCTGCTGATTCTATATTTGGAAAGCAGTACCGCAATTCAACAGATTAAATCTTTTATTGCTAAGATTACAGTAGGAATTCCGTATGTAGGTTAATAAGAAATAAATTTCATAAAATGTCAGTCTTGGCATTTACTCGTTCCAAGCCAGCGTTCATCACTACCAAGTTAAAAAGAATTAGATTTGCATTTTAGTGACTTCCGGTTTTGGACTGTGCTTTGCTTCAAACTCGTTGAATAAGCGAGGAAAACATGCACAGTTAGGTTGTAGGGTTTACTTTAATTTTTTAACAGTTATTTTTCTTTTGGAACAAGCCTTTCCTATACATTCTCCTTTCCCACCTACGTTTCCCTACCGGAACGAGTTATCGGGATAAGTGATAAGTGAGAAGTGACGGTGGACGTGGGCACTGTCCCTTTACCATAACGGTTAATCAGTACAGCACCACATCCACCATTATCTAGAGCAGGCCTGATGGTATGGCCACACGTGGTCTCGCACTTGACTCCCAGACCGTCCGGTGGGCATTCGAACAGACCAAAAAAAGAAAAAATGGCCCCGGGAATGCACTCTTACCCGGCCGCCCGGGCCCAGCATTTACTGAGTTTAAATTCGATAGATACATGGCTATACATGGGTTAATGGCAGAGTGTTTAAAAAAAAAAAAGAAAGAAAGAAGGTGTTGCTTTACATAGGCTTACAGTGCTATGGCTTCAGGTTACATAGGAGAGCATATCTGTTAGTAAACAAACATATATGATACGACATACATACATAGGATTACCTAAATACATACATAAACTTGCATAGAGTTACATTAACTAAGGATATACACTATACATATTGAAAAATTAACCTAAACAAGACATACATTTACATTTCACTTCACTAACGTGTACATTTACATTTCACTGTTATAATTGCATTAGAAATTTAATCCTACTCATTAAATATAAACTTTGCTGGTATACACTATACATCATTATGTCTATAGGCATGCAGAGGACTGTGGCTGCATTTGCTGTACATTAGTACTGAAGACCAGATGCACAGATTATTCTGCTGCACAGAGGTCTGTGCCTAAGCTGGCTAGCTTCTCCATTATTTTTGTTAGCTGGCGGCAGAGATGTTTTTGCTTAACCATATATTTGCAGAATGCCTGCGTATTCGTGGTAGGGATTGGAATATGTAGGCTGTTGGTGAGCGGGCAGGAGGTTACGTAGTGTTCCGGAGTACCCAGGTGGCCACAGCTACACTGATCTGTGTCAGCTATTCCGTGCCTGGCGAAATACCCCGGAAAGGGTCCGTGTCCGGAGATGTAGCGGACTAAATGAGGATTTGAGTAGAGTCTCATTGGATTAACGTATGAAAGATGATAGTATGCCCTTCTGCCAGTTTCTCCAAAGTCCCATTCCGTTTGCCATTTTGAAAGGGCTTGCAGGCGCAGCATTCTTTTAAGGGCGGAGTGTGGCCAGGGTAATGAGAGATCTTCTGCTTCTTTATTAAGGGCAGCGTCTTTCGCAAGGAGATCGGCGGCCTCGTTGCCTCTGTTGCCTGCGTGTGCCTTCGTCCAGGCCAGATGGGTAAGAAGGTGTGAATGTTGCCTTAAGTTGCGTTGGATTTCTTGAACGATTTGCGAGCTGTGCGCCGGATTCTGGATTGCTTGGAGGGTAGACATGCTGTCTGAAATTATGGTTGCTTGCTTGATGTTATTGCTTACGATATAATTTAATGCTCGCTGTATGGCAACTGCCTCCCCTTGGAAGACGCTGTTATTCCCATGCAGATGCCCCTTCCACTGCGTATGTGCCTCTGTGCCTTGGTAGACAATGTAAGCGCATCCCACATTTTCGTCCATCTTTGAGCCGTCGGTGTAAGCATAGGTATTGTGCTTATGGATCTCAAGAGACTGTTTTTTGATGGTGACGTTTATTCCTATGCACTGTTCGGCCGGGTGCTTGTCCAGGATCATTGCTGGTACTTCATAGTCGCTCGACCAGTACGTTGTGTCCTCAAAAGACGCTGGCACATTGAGCTGTTTGATCTGCTGTAGAACTGCTTCCCGTTCCGTGCTAATGTGTAAGGGAACCAGTCCTGCTAGAACGTTTAGCGCATTTGTGGCCGTTGTGCGGTATGCCCTCGTTATATTAAGGGCGAACTGTCGTTGAATGCTGAGTAAGTGCCGGATCTTTCTGCCTTGCATCGGCTGCGCCCATACGGCCGCTCCATATGTTACTATTTTCTCTGTTACAGTCTGGTACAGGATCTTATGTATATGGGGGTTAAGGCCCCATCTGTAACCTTGCATATGGCGCATGTACTTTGCGATAGCCAGTGTGCGTTTTTTTAAATCCATTATATGAGGGATCCAGCTGAGTTTGTTATCGAAGATGAGTCCCAAATATTTGAGCTGCGGCACAATCTTGATCCGCTGATTATTTAGCGTGATGCGCGGTTGACGCGCAAGTGAACCACCTTTTTTGGGGTACAACACTATCTGTGATTTGCTCTCTGCTATGCGTAATTTAAAAGTGTTGCATCTGGTGTTGAAGATGGAGCAGGTCTCGTTGCAGTTAGCTTGGAGCTCCCTTCTGGTACGTCCTTTTACAATAAAAGCCGCGTCATCAGCGTAGGCTATTACTTTAGTATGTGATGGCCACTGCTCTGCTATTATGCGGTTGAAAGTAATGTTCCACAAGTGAGGGCCCGCGCACGAGCCTTGTGGGCATCCACGGGTTTGCCTCCTTTGTAGAATACCACCATTGTGCACTATGATCGTAATTCTGTCTGATAGGTAGTGTCGGATAGTGCGGTAAAGGTTGGATGGGCATCTGGCATCCGCTAATGCGTTTAGGACGGCGGGCCACCACAAAGTGTCGAAGGCACTTTTCAGGTCTAAACTGATGAATGCCGTGTGGTTGCCGCTTCCCTTGTTTGCAAGTATTTCGTTCTTCACTTCTGCTAGCGCATGGACTGCTGATTTTCCTTTTCTGAACCCAAACTGGTAGGGGCTTAGGTAATCCGTAAGATGGAGATGATGCCGCAGTCTGTTCATTAAGAGCTTTTCGTAGACTTTTCCCAACGCGGGCAACAGGCAAATTGGCCTGTACGAGTCCGGGTTGGTGGGGTCTCTATTCTTCTTTAAAAAGAAGACCGCTTGGCCTACTTTAAAGCATCTTGGAAAAGTGCCTGTGTCGTACAGACTATTGAAAAGGGTCCTGAAGAATTCAATATTGGTGTGTATCACCACCTTAATGATCTTATAGTTGACACCGTCCGGACCCGGCGCTTTTTTGCTAGGTAGTTGGCGCAGCACTTGCTGGATCTCATGAGAGGTGAATAGCTGATCATTTGGGTGGTGGGTGTCCAGAGCCGTGTTCCGCAAGGAGTGTTGTTCTGTTGAGTCCTCATCCTCATTATCTTGCGGGAAGACCGCATCCAGGATGCCATTTAACGTGTGCACAGTGGGACTGTTGTTGTTATTTCCTGTTGCTGATAGAAGATGGAAGTTGGTTGGCATGAACCTTTTTCCGGTGGCCAGCTTGTGGTGGATACCATATGGGGCTGTAGTGTCTGTACAGAAGGCCCTCCATGCACTTAGTTTTGCCTGAAGAATCATCCTTTTATATTGTGCCCTTTCTCTTTGAAATGTTGTCAGAAAAGACGTCTCGGTGCCATTGCTCCTCTGCCGTTCTCGTTTGAGTCGACGTCGGAGGGCCCGGCATTTCTTCTGTTGAACTCTGAGTTCATTGGTCCACCAGCTCAGTGTTTGTAATCTTTTAGTTGATCGCGCTGGAAGAGTTTCCTCGCATGCACTCTGTATTGCTCTAACGACGTTTTCAGTGAGTTCTTCTAGCTCCGTCTGAGTAGACTCCGTAACTACCCTGATACGTATTCTATCTAGGTGAGTCTTACATCGTCTGATGAATTGCTTTACCTTTCTTCCGGGAAGGTTGTAGCGTCGGATGATAGAAGTAGTCGTCTCACATGCTATGGTGAATTTTATATAATTGTGGTCGGACACACTTATCTCTTCTACTACCTCCCATTCCTGTACCAGAGGAGCGACACCAGTGGTTGAAATAGTCAAATCCGGCCAGCCCTTGGCGTAGATCCTATTAAATGTAGGGGGTGCATCAGTTGAGTTGTGAATTACTAGATTGTTGGCTGAGATATAATCCTCCAGATGTCTGCCTTTATCGTCGGTGTCAGCATAGCCCCAGCACACATTGTGGGCATTAAAGTCTCCGGCGAATACCACCCCATCATTTCGAAAATCTCTGAGCACTTTAGACATGAATTCTGTGGTGGGGTCGGCTATCTCTCTGGGTGGTGAATAAATGGAAGCTAGGACTAGCTTCATGTCATGCGTTTCCAGTAGAATAGCTACATGGTCGCGCTCCAGGCAGATGATGCTTGCTGTCCATGCCGGATTACAGATGATGATGGCTGCTCTTGGTGGGGATTCTGGGTCTTCCTTCTGAAACAAGCCCCATGTAAGAGGGAACGCAACCACTTTACCCTCTCTGGTGTATGGTTCCTGGAGAAAAATTACGTCTGTTTTGCTTTCCAGTGCGAAGGCTGTGGCATGTGCTGCAGCTGCACGTGCCCTTTGCAGGTTTATCTGCAGGCATCTTATCGGATTGGTGTCACGCAGCTTAACTTCGTTTACTATACACTTTGGTATTTCCAAGCTTGTGTTGCTCGCAGAGGAATCCTGACAACGTTCATTGGGGTTTGTATTAGTATTCAACCGTGTCGCGATACTTCTGGACTGCCAGCTTATACTCTGGGCAGTCTCTGTGATAGGCTGGGTGCTTGTGATCGCGTCTTGCTCCATAGCGGTGGATGGCGTCTCCACAGTTAATGCATGCCGCGTGCACCGATCTGCAGTCTCGCACACTGTGCTCCCCTGCGCAATACGCGCAGAATTGTTTCTGACTTTGGCAGTTGGCCTGGGTGTGCCCCAGCCTCTGGCATCGGTAGCATCTTGTGATGCCGTAGTATTCTGATATGGAATGCGCATTCCATCCCAGGAAGAGACGTCTTTGTTTGTTTGCTGCCGCGAAGCTTGCTGGCTGGCATTCGATGATCCACTTAACTCTATCGCCTCGTCTTTCCTTGAGACGATAGAGCGCTTTAAAGTGACTACTGGGAGAGCTGGTGATGGCACTGAGTTCATCGATGATGTCCTTTGACTGCGTATGCACTGGAACATTGTGCACTGCACATCGTGGTTGTCTTCGCTGTGGTCTCTTAATTTCTGCAGGTATGGCTGCCTTTTGCAGTTCTGACTCCAGCGTCCCGACGTCATCGGCTGAGTTGCAGAAGACTTGGTATCCTCCTTGGCGAGTTGGAACGATCTTATCAATGCGCACTTGTAGTTTAGAGATCGGGAGCTTTTCTTTTAGCTGTTCCCTCAGGGAGGTCGCTGTAGTTTCCCCTTTAGGTTGAATCAGCAGACTTGGTCTTGCGCGCCTACGTGTGATCTCTGCGTACGTTTTAGTTCTTGGATGGCTGTGTGGTATGGACTCCTGTGGGCTGCTAGTCTGCGCGGCTGGAGTCTGTCCTGTTGCACTGTTGTCAGTGCTGGTAGCAACGTGCGCTACTGTCGGTACTTCAGTGTTAGTTGTACTGTCTGCAGTAGTTGATGGATTTGTTCCTTCAGGACTTGTGTATGCAAGTTCCTTGAAGGCTTCTAATGCGGCCAATAGCCGATTTTGCAAGTCCAATGGCAATAGATGTTTCTTGCCCTTTTTTACGTTCGCGATGGCTGCACACTCATTGTACACTGTGGTAACTTTATCCGGAAAAGCTATTACAGTGGAGGATAGCAAAGATTGGAGGTCTAGATCACCTTCGTAAGCCGAGTTGTCCAGGTCTGGCATTTTGCATTAGGATGGAATCACTGAATAACTGTCGAGTTCCGGAACAGGTGTTAAATAGCACTGTTATGGAAGCTGAAAATTAAGAATCACTGGACACCTGTACGTCTCTGGAGGTCACTTGTGAAGCACCTAAGTATCACTCACTGTCATTAAGAATCACTGAACACTTAACTTCACTACTGAAATGAATATTATCTTTCACTGAGATGTTGCATAAACACTGAACTAAATCACGCACTATACTTTAACTGACGGCCTTGACTAAGGGCTGGGCACAATTAATTCACTTAATCACACTGTTGTAGACACATTTTGCACATATTAACACTGACGAAGCTTGTATCGTTGAACTATAGCACACATTTAACGTAAACTGAAGACTGGTGGTCATGCACTATAAGCTCACGCTGTGACACTGGATGTGACACTAATTAACGCTTGTAAATTGACGTTTAAACACTGAATTAGCACACACAGTACATTAAACAGAAATTACGAATAATTGTATGGGGTATACTAAAATCTGCTTATATTAACCTCGTACACATTCAACAAATACCAGAGACTGAATAATTAATACTTTGATAAATATGGTTAAGCGGTACTCCTGATATTAAAATTGTAATTATAATGCAATAGCAAAAAATAGTCAACTGAAATAATAATTATACCCTTTTATGAAAAATAATAACTGTAGAAACTATTATTTATGATAGGCAAGAGTACAAAATAACCTGTAATTCATAAAAATAAAAAAAAAAAAATTGCAGTATTACTTGTATAAAGGCACTGGTACTTAATTAAAGTTTGAATTAAACAATTAAAGTCATAATTAACTATGAAATACAGTAGTGTTAATCTGAAAAAAATGCAAGTTTAAAGTTCTATTAAAGTCTCTACGGTGATGCACGTCAGTCGGACTGCAAATAACGATGTTACAAAGTTGCTAATTAATTAACTTAATTAAGCGTTTCTGTGGTAATCAATTAGAACTTTAATATATACGGCCTACCTTGGCTGCTATGTTTAATCTGTTCTTCATCTGTGGGTAATCCAAGGTGAAATCCGCAATTGCACATACACACGATCACAACACTAAGGTAAATAAGAGCGATGCAGAAATTGAAGATTTTCCAAGTCCCGTTAATTGTCGGAAAAATTAGTAACTTTGGAACCACTTATCCGATCCGCTTCAAATTTTGAAACTTCCACCTCCGGATAATAATGAGGAAGTTTGCCGTTAATTCCAGAGCGATACTCTAGTTAATTCTTTAATTAGCAGGGTGCTAATGAAGTATCCACTAGATGAAAAGGAGAATCGTTGCCAGTGGCCTTGAAGAATCCCTGGGGAGTAATCCCTTCTTCCCCTGGGGAGGGGATGTTAACTCCCAACGGACGAATTGCTCTGCTTGAGCGAAAAATCGCTAAAAAATTGAAGTTTTTAAAACAGAATTCAAAAACTGCTTATCCGATTTGGTTAAAAGTTGTCTCAAATTAAAGCTATCGTTGTCTTCTTTCCAAAGGTATACGTTTCCAGGCGCTTTGACTTCCGCCGGCTTCTGAAGGAGGCTGCAAAGATGTCCAATACAGCAAAAATGGCACTAAGTTCGCTGATTAGCATTAAACTTTAAATATTCATAGAATTTGAACAATTTATCGTAGTGACAAAATTTTTGCATCTACGTGCTCATGAGGATGTTAGCTACACATAGCAACTACTTTTACGTTGATATGGCAAAACCTTCCGCTGGTAAAGCTCTTTAAAGCGGAGCTGTGAAAACACGTCTAGGCACCTAACTGAATCCGGCTCAGTATACGAGTTATCGGGATTACGATTTATGCAAATGAGGTAAGAAAGAGTATTTAAGCTGAAGTCTGGGTCACTTCAGTAGGAGAGAGTGTTCTGCCTTTCGGCCAAGTTGCCTCTATTAGTCTAACTTTACTGTTCTTCAGCCGCACTTCTGCGTGCCTGCTAGTATACGCCGGTGATGTTAAATAAAGACCAACTCAGTTGATTCTGTGCAGCTTCGGCTGATTAATGTTAGTTAGTATTACATTAATTTTATATTTTCTATCTTGAGTTAAAGCCTTAGTGGGAGCTTACTGTACGTCCTGAAAGGGGCCGTCTGTTCATTTATTTTGAATCGGAATAAAGGACAATTTAATCCTTCTTTGAACTTGTCGCTTACACCAACTCGGTGAATAGTCGCTCCACAGTTCTTCAGTATTCTAACTTACAAGGAGTTCTAGTCTAGCTAGGATATTACAAGGTTATTTGAATTGAAACCAATACAAATGTGTAAGGTCTATAAAAGTATACTTTTCGAAAGGACTTTCAGAATAAAATGAATTTTATTAATAAAGAACAAAAAAAAAGTGAGAAGACTACATCTAACCCATTTTATCATTAAACAGAGAATCTCATAAAAAATTATCGACTTATATTTAAAACATTTTCATTCAGCCATTGACGAAATTTGCCTTGGAAATTAAAGCTGAAACTAACAGAAAATCGATTAACGATCTCTTCGATTTACAGTTACGAAACGTTAGGAAAAAATTAGCTTTAATATTTAAATGTTCGGGAAAATGAACTAGTTTATGGAATAAAACATAAATGACATTACTATACATACATTTAAAATAAATAAAATCTGGAAGATGTATGAATACCATACACTCTTAACTTAAAAATTCCCTCGCCAATATTTTTAGCACCACGAAAAATGTGTTACTGTTTTTTAACAAGCGCATTTCTAATCCTGGCAAAACAGATATCATTGTCACTTTTCTTGCGATATACATTTATTGCTGACTTCATGGGCTAGCGATCCACTGAAATAAATGCATAACTACGTTCTTAATAATTAAGTCTTTTTACTAAACAACTAAACACTCGCACAAGTCTCCGCATGTCGTTCATTTACGATGAATTAAATCATGATAATTTTTTTCTACCACTTGAATAGCTCATTTTAAACATAAGATATGCTCTATATCTTTATTTTCTGGGTGACTAATTCTTTAAGCTGCAGACCTAATATAAACTAACTTAAAATTGCTCCGAGGGCTATATTGAAATTTGCGCAACAAGATCGAATTTCCACTGAAGTTTTCAGATTTCATCTTTCGTCTCCTCTACACGTTTGTCTTGAATGCGGACTACATTTACAGTTTTTACTGCCGTAAAAAAATTTCTGTATGATTCTATATGGTTAATTTATAAGGAATTAATGATCAACTTTTTTAAGAACACTTTCTTCGAATTTTGATCTTAAGCTGCTCAATTTGGTATGCAAGTTTTCAAATTAGCAACATCTCTTCTTTACCACAGAAGTAGAAATTACAGGTTTATATGGAGGCCATATTTTTCTGCCCTAGTTGAAGACTGCATTAACGAAATCACAAAACCAGCTTTTTTAAAGTTTATGGTGATGGTTTTCATTTAAGTATAAAAACTCGAAATCAAAGTCAAATATACAAGTAGAAAAAAATAATCACACTAAATTCGAAAACCCTTTTAAAGCTATTTGGCATATCATTTTCGCAAAAAAATTTCAGTATCTCTGCAGGTAATGAACTCTAAATAAAAAATAACCTATTACAAAATTGTAAAAATGCTAAACAAACATCTTCCACGATTTTTAGACAACTAATATACTTTAGCCTCAATCAAGGGAATCTTTAATATGAAATTCGGAATTATTCCAGAACTTTTATATACATAAAAAAACTCAGAAAATTAAAGTTTGCTAAAGGCAATCGCAAACTGCTTTTTAAGTGCAATAAATTTGAAGAAAATTAATTAGTAACAACGTAAATTGTTAAGAAGACGTTAACGATTGTTTTCGCGCCATTTACTTCATACTGCACAAACGTTAAACCTTTCCTGCGGCAGCATTTAAAATTTGCGAGCTTTAAACTAAAACCTTTTTTAGACCTCCCCGAGGACTAATTAACGTAATGTTGCATATATACGTAACTTATGTAATATTTCATGCATAAAATTAATCAATATTTATGAAATAAATAAAATATATGAATCGGCAAATCCTTGGCAAAAGCATTTAATATTTTTATCAACTAAAAAGAAAAAAAGACATTGAAACACTAAGTTTGTAAAAAAAGGTTTCTAAAGTTATTCTTATGTAGCTAAAACATGTAAATCCAACACTGGCTTTGCAATCATTGTGCGTACTTTTAATAAATACGAATGCTTTCTGGGATAATGTAAATGAAATCGTATGTTAATTTTCGAAAAGGTCAACGAAAATGTTTGTAAGGCAATTCTATTTGACACGTTATAAGTAATTATTTAGTTACCTTTGAAATAACATTCACGGAAATGCTCAAACAATCTTCTAAGGTTCCGACAGAGAGCATTGATAGAATGCTTCTTTTGACATCTGTCATAAATCGGCTGGCACGTGTGTTTGAAAATATTGAATTGGCTGAAAATACTGACCCTCAGACAGCCATCTTAATAAAAGAAAGCGTCGGAGTCAAAGTAAAATCTTTGAAAAATTGTATGTTTGGGGTTATGGCAAATCAAAGAAACTAAAACTGCCAGTCAAAGAAACCAAACCTTCTTTGCTCAAATAGCAGTATTGCACAGAATGGTCACTAATGATGTCACTTCACACATTTTTTCTAAAGGCAGTATGCTAACGCCCTCTAATAATCAAATTTATTTATTGCTAATTCATGTATGTGACTTTTTCCAATAATTTTCTGACGAAAGATGCATATCTTGTAAAATTTTCCATTTAACCTTATTTAAATTTATAGAATCATTAGGTTTTCTGAAGCAGGAGATATTAAAAATGTGCAATGCCCTACTCAGGACTCGAACCTAGACCCATCGAATACTCGCCAAGTGTGCTACCATTACACCACAAAGGCATGCCTACAGAAGGGATAAAATACCTTAATACAAACCCTCCCTTTTAAAGGGCGATTGGGGATTAGTGAACCCAATCACTAAATCCTGGTGGTGACGAATGATTGTCCACCACCTTTTAGTTCCGGCGCCATCGTAGAGTCATTAGGTTTTTTTTTTGAAGCAGGAGATGTGAAAATGTGCAGTGCTATCGCCGGGACTCGAACCTGGACTTCCCGTATACTCGCCGAGTGTGCTATCATTATGCAACGAAGGTATGCTGGAAGGAGGCAGAAAATACTTTATAAATTTATTGGACTTTCTTGTATTTAGAAATGAGATTTTATGTTGACTAAGAGTAATCAGATCAGAATGATTTAAATGCGCAGAAAATACACGTTTTATAGTTGTAATGTACTTTTTCGTAAAGGAACTTAGTGAAAGGAAATATAAAACGGAACAGAATGTTGAAAAATGCAATGATCGACTTAAAAAATTGATAAAAAAATATATGTACTATACAAATCTAATTATTAACGGCATAAATATTAGTCTTGAAGAAAACCAGAAGAGGGAGACAGATAAGAATATCATATTAAAAACCCATTACTACATCTTGGTAACATATTTCCCTTTTGGGAACTTATCTGCAGTAAAAAACCCACTTAAGATAACCGTATCTGTTGCTACGTGGAAGGAAATGAAGTACTGATTTGCGTAGATTGAATTTCCAATATGAAAGTTTCGGAATAAGCACGGCGACGCCATTAAATCATGCTTATACAGAGAATAATTAGTTCTTTCAAGTGACTGTATACAAAGAACCTCATTCATCGATACGTATACATCAAACAGATATCGATTCACGATTGAAGTGAGGAACATTCTAATCGAATATTTCCCAACGAGAATGTCTCTACGGATTTACTATATTGGAATCACTAATTTAATTCGGCACAGAAATTTACCGATTTTCTGGCCAAGGTTCAAAATAATCGTATTACTATATAATGTTAAGTATAGAAAAGCAATAAATCCACGTCATTCTCATAACGGCGAATTGCCTGACCATCCAAGAAAACGTTAATAAAAAAAACTTCCTTTACATTAAATTACCATTGATTATCTTCATGGCTACATTAACGAAAAATCTTATAATCTACTAAACATATTTTATTAGAGATTTCGAATTAACATTTATCTAAATTTCCTATGAAAGAAACGATTATTTTAAATAAGGTGAAAATAAATATCATCGAACAGCAACTAAATAACATCCAGAATAAATATTATTAATTTTTAATGATTTTTAACCGCTCAGAGAGAAAATTCTTAATGAATTAAAATTTAAGCTGCGAATGATTGATGCAACGACCGTGGCTTGTGAAGCACAGATTTTCGAAGTTATATAAATTTCGCTTATTTCATCTTAAAAATAATTTAAATATAAAGATATATATTCAAAATTCTTGACATACATCGTAACATATATATCTTGACATAGATTTATATAGCTTGATATATATTCAAAATTCTATGATATATATTCAATATTCATAACATATAAAAATATATTCAATATTCAGTAACATATAAAAATGAGATATATTCAATAGTCAAAATTCAAATTCTGAATATCTTGACATATATTCAAAATTCTTCTCATTTAGAACTTAATTTTATAACAAATAACTTATGAAGTTCTCAAAATGCTAATTCGATGCAGGATACTCGCTGAAAACGCTTGGGAATATTACGCGAATTTGCAACTAAACTTAATTTCCGAAATCAGTTTCTGAATCAGTGGAAAATGCGAAACAGAATTCGAACAGCATGCATGTTGATGGAATTATTCAAATTATAAATACAGGAGATACTGTAACTAATGGTCATGTGCGATTTAGAAATTGTAAAATTCATACAGAACTGAAATATAGCAAGGACTAATGATTAGATGTTATAAGTAATTTTACAATACAAGCATCAACAAACAAACTATCAAATTATTAAAAAACCAGAAAATACTATGACAACTAATATACAGTTCACAGAAAAATTTTAGAAAATACACGAATGTATCCATTATGAACGCACTAAGTAAGGAAATTCAGTTACTGCGCAGAAAAACAGGCTTTAATTAAATACTAATCATATAACACTACAAAAATAAAATAAATAAAATGCTTCGAATATTTAGTGGGGACAGATTTCAGCACAATTTTACAAATTAAAGGACAAAAGAAATGCATTACGCTAAAGAACTTGTTTCAAAAATGGTGTTAACGGAATGAAATTGCTTTATTCGATAAGAATTGTACTTTAAAAGATTACTTTTTATCAAGTTTCATAATTTTTTAAACTTAATGAATATCCAAATAATTAGAAGATGGCAAAAAATTTCAGCGTTTAACTTACTAAAAATTATTTAACTTATAAAAAAATTAATAACTAAAATTTTCGTCTCTCTTTGATTAGATAAGAAATGAAAAAATTAATTTGTCGTTGCATTACATCAAAACAAAATTCATACGAAATGAACAAAACTTTTCCTCCCGCGTTTGGAAACTTCCACCTGCTGCGAGATTAATTCAAAGTTGCTGAAGGGCTCTAAGCTGAATGCAAAAGCAAATTTCAACCAGTTTAATTAATTTTATAATTAATGAAGAAACTAAAGAAGAAATTTTAATTAAAGTGCAGATTCAACACCCGATATTTATGACTGGAGGAAGGGGGGACAAGAGAAGAAAAACTCCTCGCTGTCCAACATTAATCATGTTGTGAAGTACCTTCTTTGATTAATTAAGCATTTCGAATCGGTTAATTACTTTAAAGCGACGTTTTTCCGATCCTACAATCAAATTAGAGAAATGCATTCATTGTGTAAATTTAGAAATGTGTCCATTAGGAGCAAGTTCTTAGGTTACATTTGAGTCTGAATGGTTTTCACTACCATTCACTAAAAATCATTATTTATTACGTCACCGACATTTCCCTCGATTTCAGCAGAAAAAGTGCAAAATGTTAAAAGGGTGTTTCGAAAAGGACTAGTTGAAAAATATGAATATTTGAAGATTGTTTGCTAAAATATTTTTCATTTCAGATGCCTAGAAGGAGATGAGTGAAACTAAAAAAAATAGGTTTGTCATGAAGTTACGCCCTCGGAAAGTGAATCTTCCGTAAAATTTTTAATTTAAACTTTTAAACTCATATTTGTAAAAGTTGGCTTATGTTGTAGCTTTAGAATTTAAAATTTTAGCAAGGCTGTTAGCGACCTTCATCGCGATTGCTTAAATTCTGGTGGGGAAATATATAAGATTATTATTTAAAATTAACCAGTTATTTATAATCTCAGCCTTTACTATAACTTTTCCTTTCCGTTTTCTCACCAAAATACAAATCAGTTTAGCTAGTATTCAAACCGAGGTTTTTGGAGTTTAAGAGACAGAGCGTGTTTCTGGTCTGCGTGGGCACGCTACGCTTATTTCTTGCCAGCTCTGATAAGCTGCAAGTATTCGGCTTTGCGTTATCGCTGCCGACATTTGAATTTGATGTGCCGGTTAGAATTACTGAGCTAGCTCAGATTAAAATTTATTGGTGTAATCTTTGACTACTATACTAGATTTTAAATTGAAATTTACTGTTAGTTTATTTGCATCACCATGAGCTGTAACCGATTTTGTTAGCACAAGAACATGTACTAAGTTTTATTTAAACCTTTAATCTGACTTTACAGCTACTTGCAGAAATAGCAATTATTTGTATCATGTCTTTTAGCAGTTTTGGACTATTCCAGCTTTCATCAGATCAAGGAGAAGCTCTATAACTTTGATATTGTCAATTATTATACTTCTAAAGCAAATTATTTCTGATTTTAATTCAATGATATGGAAAAAATATACATAAACTTTAAAATACACAAGAATATTTCCTGTATACTTTTAACTTTGATCTCAGGTACAAATTAAGAATTAATCATAAATAAATGTATAAATAATTATTCATAAAGCTACTGACCTTGTTCGGAGAGCCATAGATCAAATTTCGGCGAGGGGGCTGAAATATATCTACATTTTGTGTTTTAAAAAATATATCAGCATAAAACTGATCTTTCCATGCAGCTAAGCGACGTTTTTGCTGAGACACTGTATTAAATTTCACGCATTTCATAATTTCTAAAATTTAAATCCTTTTCATTATTAAAATTCAGAGAAAATACCAAAATCGCTTCATACTTAAATACTGACTGAATATTTATCTCTAACTCCTGGTTTCTTTTCCCGCATGAAGAAGCAAGCAGAATGAGTCACAGGGGTTACGGCATATAGTGTTATGAAATAAAATGAGTACGAAACATGGGACGTTATCATTATTTCAACATTTGCGATACTCATTCGATAGAAATGCTACTTACCAAAGGGGACATGCTGCTGCAGTTTTCTGTTTAAAGACACGACATAACTAATTTGGCAAGTTGTTTATATAGATATGAACTCTTTTCTTACTCTAACTAATGCCGAAATTACGGAAGGAAAACGCAACGAAAACTGTCTATCTGCAGAGAGAATACAAATTATTTTTGATAGATACTGCAGCACAAAGGAGGTAATTTAAACCTTACAGGCAGGTTGATCAATTTTAACTGCTCATGATTTTAATTCAAAATTTTAACGCTTTGCATTCCTCTTGGGTATTTTAATTTCTTTTTATTTACTGCGCTTTTAAATTTAATTTCGCACATTTGTGGGGATTTAGTTAATTTATTTAACAGTTAATTCTATTTTGAAGCAATCTTTCCTGTTGTTCTTGTTTTCAACCCACGCTTTCTTGCCAGGATGAGATTTCAGATTCGCGCGTTATGCAAAGTAGGGCAGAAACATGCTATTTAAGTTGGTGTCTAAGTTACTTCAGAGAAAGCGTATTCAGCCTTTAGGCCAGTTGCTTCTCTGCTATTTAAGCTTGCTATTTTACGGCCGTGCATATTAATTATGTGTTAGTTTACGTCGGTAGTAGAGTCAAGAGCCTACTAAGCGTTAAATATCTCAGTGGGTTTTCGGCTGATTATTTCATTTAGGAGTAGTTTTAATTTTACATTTCTATTTTGAGTCGCCGTCAAAAGTATTGGCATGAATCTGTAAGCATCAGGATTGCTAATTGTAAATAAGTTTCTTGGGTTGATTAAAAGGTTTTTTTCACCATTTTCACCTTTTCACCATTCCATTATTTACTGATACTCCTGAACTTAGCGAAGAGAGGCTTCACAATTCATGAAACGATCTAGCCAACAAAGTAACCTTAATTTAGCTTTACACATTTTTAATTAATTTTGCGTTTGTGTTTCTACACACTAGTGAAAGACAGCTGCTGCTCAAGGAGATCAAGGAGATTAAAGACACATGTATATAATAATGAAAATACAAGTTCTCATTCAATATAATATAAAAAATACATATCACATAAAATAGTTTTTAAAAATCTTTTTAATTAAGTTCTGCTAATTTAATATTCCGTCTTTCTGTCACTGATGATATTAAAACCCTGATTACCATCGACTACGAGGCATTTGCACACGTTCTGACCCCAGACGCCGCACATGAGTTATCTCATACCACTTCTTCTGCGTACTGCTAATGAATGCGGGTATATTGTTTCACGTATTTGATTAAGACAAAGCGCATGAAGGATATCTGCCTGCTGCACATGTTTGAAACAATTGACAAGTGCATCACCACAATAATTACGTCGCTTAAAAAATAACCGAAAATGTATGAATAAGAATACGAAAATAATGAATAACAGTGGATTGATTGAAATTATATGCATTTCTTAGTTTATTTCTAGAGAATCACAAAGTTTAAAGAAAATTTTATAAGTAATGCTCATTTTGTATTATTTTATGAATAAATGGATTGGATTTTTTTTTTTAAATTTCTCTCTGCCAGTACAAATTTAATTCTCTTACCATCGAGTGCCTAGTCCATAAAATAACCACGCAACTGCTATGAGAACCTGCATAGTTGACAATATAAATTGAATGGACAATACGAGTATACTCGTAGTGGCTTTCCATAGCCTGAATGCTACTACAAATTACCTCGTAGTTGGCAATAGGCGTGTTATAATAATTAAGTTAGACAGTTGTATCAAGAAAAAGAAGCTTCATAGCAGCACTGATGAATTAGTGATAGAATCTTGCCCTTTTATGATGCAAAATAAACGTATTAAAAGCGTTCATTTTATATTTTTTTTTTATTATTCAGTGCTAGAGAAAAGACAATATAAGCAAAAACACACATTCTAAATTGAAGCATATTACGGATATAGACGAGAATCTATATAATTAATAACCTACAGTTGTTGTGATAATCATACATAAAGCTTCTTATCTGACTCTAATAAACACATATAATATTTTTTGCTGAAATATTAATGCATTTTTACGAAAGTTGGCTTATGCATCGTCCTTTTGGATGGATCTAACAAGACACACATCGTAATTGTAAAAGCAAATAAAGCATAAATGATTAGTGAACACGAAACGTTTTAAACTTTTAGGGCTCCATTTACTTGCAAGCGTTATATACGCTTAACTTAATAACTTTTGAAGTGCTAATGCGATCGACTGGCCTGCAGAGTTCACCTAGAACGAGGCACGGGTCTAGAAGTTTTGATTTAAACGGGGCCTAGCACATTCTCTCGTCATGCAAGTTGCCATTGCCATTTAGAAAAATATTTTGCAACAAAAGTAAACAAAGGTACATTTTTCTTATTGACAGTCACGAGCAGGAGACAGAGTTCTTGGCAGATAGAAAACTTCAACTGTGTAATTTCCTTCTTAAGAGGGACATTTTCGTTTTTTATACAACGTTTTTAATAAAAGAGTTCGATTTAGCATTTGGAGCAGATTCAAACCTCTAAGGTTTTAGTCTCGTATAGCATGGCATAGAATTTCTCAGAAGCAGCATGGCAAGTGTTACGTGACCAAAACTAACGAATAAAAAACTTAAAAGAAAACCGATTATTTAAAAAAAGGGAGGATATTCTTAATAACAAGAAGATTAAAGGATTTTTAAGAGCTGTAGGTAGGAATTCTATTACACACAAATAAACAGTTACGATGCAAACACTAAAATGCGCCAGATTTGGAGGAAACATTTCAGTTAACTCTCTCAATGAGCCTTGATTGGAGAAGACAAAAAAGTAATTATGACTATCATAAGATTAGAATAAAGAAACCGCATAAAGAATGCATTAGATGGAACATCATTTTAATTTATCTAATCTAAAACTGCATAAAATGCAGAACACAAGTTCATTACTTCACTGCAGGTTTTACCCTGCGTCATATACGAAAATATGAAGGTCAGATTTCTTATCCTGTTAACGCGGAAAATCTTAATTTCAAAAACAGTTTTTTCACTTTGAAGGAAATTAAAACCTTCTGAGATAAAGAAAACAATGAACAAAGAACATCTCCTTGCTACAGCACCCTTTTTCCCGCAAATGATATCCAGCACTTTTTTGTTGTGTGTATTCCTCAAGAAATCCCCTTAAATAAAAATCCTATCTTAAAGAGAATGGGTCAAACACTACAAGCAATTTTTATATGTATTCCGCACGGTATCCTATTAAACAGAAGTTTTCCAATGCGAGGCATTTCTTTTCTAAAAAAGCTGAAACTTTTTTTAGGATAAACAAAGAAACTATCAGAACGATAAGTGAATTTTAGTGTATATTTACTTTGATCACAAGACTTTAATCCAGACAGGAAAAAATAAAAACTTACCAGGCAAAAAAAATCCCAAAATGCAACTTCGAATTTAATTTATATGCAAAGCAACGAAAGGCCAGATCAAAGGAAAAATCAGTATTCAAAAGTTTTAACCGCAATGCAAGATTTCTGCTTTGACTTTTGTTGTTTATCGACGGGAACTATGCATTGATTGCCAATGGAATGCGAGTATCTTTGACAAATTCCGAAAAATATTTCACGCTATCTCATTTCTTACGTTCCCCCTTTCTTGGTCTTGTTATATATTAGGTATCAATGGTACTCAATTTTTTTAACTGCAGGAAAATAATAAAAAGGAAAAGATATGTGATGTATTTCTAGTTTCCTTTAAAATAACCTTTCAAACTCTGATAGAATTTAAATACAGGAATTCTGAGAATGAGTGGGGGAAAAAACATATTCTATTGATGCGAAAAATATTCTCAGTTAGTCCAGTCACTACTTTTCATTATGAATATAAAATATATTGCACTAAGATAGTAAAATAAAAAAAAAATCTTTAAAATTAGTACAAATTTGAAAATATAAATATGTTGGTTGGATATAAATTGGTTGGGTTATTTAATTATGACAAAGCACTCGAAGGCTACTGCCTTCATAGATGACTTTCTATGCAAAACTGGCTCGTATACACGCTGCACACGGGGAAAGCCACGAAAGCGCCCCTGCAGCTGGCCCTTTCGCTAAGATTCGAACCCCAGACTGAACTACAAGTATTCAGCGACTTTACCGCTTGACCACTGATGCGCTATATGGTATTGGCTAAAATATAAAATGACTTCGCTTTAAACACTATCCTACACTTTTACAAGTATTTTACAATAAAAAACGAAAATGGTCTGCGTATATAATATTTCATTACTATTATGAATGAGGTTACGGCCCTCTTCACCGCCCTCTTTTTTAGCATCGTCTCTCCCGCTCTCGAGCGACCTCTTAAATGGAAGGCTTCGCCGCCAAGGGGATACGAGACCTCTGTGTCACGCTGTGATACAAATGTCACGCTGAAGGTTAAAATTTGCGACATAAATTATCATCATACATTTTCCAAAATGCTAGGCTACGAATATAAAACACACATAATTTCCAGAACATCATTTTATGGGTAAAAACCCTTTATAATCAAATGATATGGGTACTGTTATTATTTAAATGACAAAATTGTACATTTATTAAGTCTCTTATGTGTATACGAGATTTAACCCTTAGAAAACTGAAACCTTTGCTAATTTGCACGCCTAAAATACCTAAACGCCCGCCCCCACCCATTTCCTACTCTTACCGTTCATTAACGCACAAAGAGGTGTGAGCGATTTCAAATGACATGTTTTACTTCCTAACAAAGAAGCTTCCATTACCCCTTTAGGGCAGGCTGTGTGCAATAAACTGATAGAATGCAATTGGCTGCTACTGCATACCTTAGCGGGTGGGAAGAAAACAACATTGCAGTCTCGGCCATTTCGGGCTGTTTTGGTCATTTGCATGAAAGGCTTTCTAAGGCGTTTTGGTCTTCAAATGATTAATAAATGTATGATTGCTCACAAAAGTAATTGCTCAGCCTTTATTTTCCAAACCGTTAGTTTTAAACACATCCTTCCATTTAAAAAAATATTTTAAATGGCTCAAAGATACGCGTTTTCGTATTTTTAAAATTAATTTCCTACAGAATACGAAATAAAATTTTTTGCACGTTCCTCAGGTCCCTATATTTCGAAACATTTTCTAATCGTTATAAAAAACAAACACCAAATGTCTGAATCATACGAGAAAAATTAACCGAGACATTTGATATTAATTTGGAGAACAATATCCGAAGGCCATACACAAATTGAAGAGAGAAATGTTTGCATTTCTACACAACTAAAAATAAAATATCATTCAGGAAAAGTTTTCGGATTTAAGAGATTACGTGACAAGCATTTCTATGTAGTTTATTGGCCGCCTAAACGGTCTAGTGGTTAGGAAAGCCTGACTGTAATACCAAAGGGTCCAGGTTCGAATGCCAGGGAAGGCATGTATGTAAAATTGTCTGTCACTTCAGAGGGGGTAACGGCGGCCGCCTGTTAGTTGCCTCCATAATAAAATGGCCACCACTTCTAGCCTTAGTAGTGGCCAGTGCCGTTATAAGCAAGTGCCCGCCATTGAGAAAAAAATGTAAATTATTGTGAAAAATATTGACCAATATAATTTTTTAAATGGAGATTTTATTCACAGAATCTTCTAGCATTCGTGTTTTAGAAACACTAGTAAGCTTCAGTATTGGCGCATAGCCAACTTGTAATATTATTTGCATTGATTAAAAATGAAAAATATTTGTTCTTTAATGAATGTTTTGTTCGACTGCCAGCTAGTGATTCTAAAATACTAAAACTTCATGACGGAATTTTAGATTTCGAAATCATATACATTTCTCGTGTGAAAACTTTCCGCATACCAAATGTAAGAAAAATTATAAATTAAAGACACTAGTAAATCGCACACACACACACACACACACACACAAAAAGTCATTGAATGGTATTTAAAGGGAAAAAATCACCCTCGACCTATTTCAATTGATATGTTAACCAAACTCCGAAATGCAAATTGAAAATGATGCCAAATATTTCGAATTTTGAAATCAAATATCTGGAGCAATTTTTGTAGTAGGGTAATGACACTTTCTGTGCTTTATTTTTTATAATGAGTACAAAAGTTTCCAAACTATAAGAAATGTATAAAAAGTTAATTTTTATATTTAGTTTTATATACGGTTAGTTTCTATATATAGTTAGTTTTCCTTTTATTTTAAATAAAATTTATTTTTTTAAATTTAAAAATATAGAAACACCTTTCTTTGCGTGATTTAAAATATTTTTGAAATTGAAAGTGCATATCCTTTCAACCAACGGCTGTGAAAACAAAGAACTGTTAAGGATTTTTGTGGATATGATGAATACAAACACTCGAGGAATGAGGTTCTACAGTAAATGAGGTTCTACAGAAGAAAAAAAAATGACATGGCGTTGAAAACAAAATTCTTGGTAGTTATAATAATCTGACTTCTTCTGTTTAGATATCGATATCACTCTCAAAACCCTCACGGCGATCACTTCGTAAGATGACCAGCTTTGAAAACAACCAGTATTTTCGAAAACAAAGATGGCTTTTCTAAGACGACCACTTCTACCTAGCCAAAATCATTTGGAGTCATGGATTTTCGTGTTAGAAAGTGTTCGCTATATTTTTGATTATATGCTGGAAACCATCCAGTTTTTTTACTATAAAATAAAATTATCCTTACTTCTCTTTTAGTTTAAGACATTCATATACAGCAAATAATAAATACAAATTTTTATTTCTATTAGTATCATATAATAAAATTTGTAAACGAGTTATGACATTATCCATGCTAATATAATGAAATGAAGTTATAAGGTATTTCTCCCGCCTTCTTCGCATGCCTTCGTGGTGTAGTGGTCAGTACGCTGGGCGCGTATTCCAGACGTCCGTGGTTCGAGTCCCGGCGAAGGCGTTGCTCATTTTTCTTGTCTCCTGCTTCGAAATAACCTAATGTCTCTACAACGTGTGTACCCTCAATCGTAAATAAATTGCTGCTTCTTGTAAAGCTGCAATTTCAAATTCCATATCAATCCCAGTAACTAAATTTTACTTATTCACAGAAATCAAGCACAAAATATTGATAATTTTCTTAGATAGTGCTATCTTATAAGTGATAGAACGCAGGTTCCAAGGATGTATAATTAAATAGAGTTATAACGCTTATTTCATTTTTTTAGCTAATGAAATTATAAAGATTTACTTTAATTTTTTATTAGTTTCTTTTCTTTTAAATTACGCAGTAGTATTTCAGATATATAAATCAAATGTTTTAATCGATGCATTTGTTTAAGTTAATGGTTTCAAAATATTTCAGCGTTATGTTAAATGAGATGGCACAATTGGTAAAAAGCTATAAAATAATGGGCAAACTTTACAGAAAATTAAAATTTTGCTGCTATCACATTGCTTCCGTTCTTTTATATCTCCTAACATATCAGTGGTATGAAAATACATAATATAAATGCACGTTTATATAATAAAATGCGTGTAAAATAAAATTATCAGTGGTCTCAGAATATACAGCAAAGTGATGTTTTAATTTATAAACATTTCAGTGGTTTTAGACTATGCATCAAAATATGGACTAAAAATATGAACAAAAATGTTCTTAGAATAAAAATTATCTACGTATAAAAACTATCTATGATTTTAAAATATACACGCTAGCGGTCAGAAAATGTAAGAACCGAGAGCCTGAGAACACAGAGGATAATAGTATTAAAATATATAGTATTATGGGGAATAGCTAATAAGCATTTCAATAGTCTTCGAATATACGGCATAATGATCTTTGTATATAACTATCAAAAGTTTCCGATTAGAGAACACATTGGTGCCTTAGCTTTTAAACATTTCAAATGGTCTTAGAATAACCATCGTAGTGGCTATAAAATGGCCCTAGGCTACACAGTATAATGATGCTAGAATATAACCACCAGTAGTCTTGAAATATGCAAGATAATGGTTTTAGAATACAACGCATAACGCCTATCCAGCTTCTGAGCATTTTAAAGAATTCAGAATATATGACAGAATAGTATTCTGTATCGCAGTTTCAGAAGAATCATCGCATTGGTTTTAGTGTATAACTGTCAATAGTCTTAGAATAAATACCATCTATTACTCTTCAAAAGAGTGTTACTGTTCCCTTTTATAATTCTATTTCCTCCTCTCTTTTCAATTGGTTTTCTTTTACTTAACTATCGTATTTCGAATTCTACGCTTACGCCTTCGTTTTCGCTTCTATTTAAATATCAGTTCCTTTTCCACGCGTCTCTACCAGCTGTTAAAAACAGTTCCATCGAAAAACTGTCACTCGCTGAAGTTCCACTACTTAATCTGCATTAGTAAAAGAATGAGGCAGACACAACAATAGTCGAGCTTTCAAATTGTTAATCGATCCGTTAACGACTCTCAAAGTCGAAACTGATACGAAGTGAAACTAAGTGGAGACGGAATTTCATTCGATTTTTAAAATAATTGCGTATAAAATGTGCGTTGAGGGAAGGATAAACGATTTAGGAGAGAGGATAATGAGCAGAATTTCCGAGCTAAAAAATATTTAAATGTCCGTACGACGTACGTAATGGAGGTAGGAGAATATTTATTGCGGAAATGTTTTCTTGAAAGATTTCAACGATGGATTTTGCAAAGTGACAAATCTTAATTCTGAATAAACTCTAACAGTTATTTTTCACTTAAGAAAAATATCACTAATGGTCTAGAAGCGAATAAATATGTTAATGGTTCCATAATTGTTTTAACGCCAAATTAAATGAGAAGGCACAGTAAGCGAAAATCCTTTAAATTACGGCCAAGACGGTGTTTTGCCAAATAGCCTACTAAAAATAACACCCCTCTTATACAATCAAAAAGTAATATTTATCAGTTAGCATTTAAAATGCATTTATTTTATGTAAGAAAAGTATTTATTTAATTCTAGTTCAAGATCTTGTAGAATGGAAGGATTTAAAAGTTTTTAGATTAATAAATTCTTCTACGAGAGCAGTAACGGCGAAATTTCACATAACAAAATTTACATGCGGACCAAAAGTTAATAAATTATACGTATCGAGTTTCTGAAGTGACATGCAGGAGAAAGATTATTATAAAAACTAAATGAAAAGGTAGAATTCCGCTTGTACACAAGTTTAAATCAATGTCCTTCAGACTCTATTAGACTGACAAGTGAGTAATCGCTCTATTTTGAACTCAGATGACAAACTCTTATGAAGGTTAAAATAACTTTTATTTAAGTCTCGAAATTCACAGAAAGCACTACTTGTGCTACAGGTAAAACTCCTCCACTTGCGAGTGTTTAAAATAACATAAAACTGAAAGTTTAAATTCAAGTAACATAGTCTGAGACTACACACAAAACAGTTTAATTAAGCAGGCGGCTCGAGTAATTAACGATGAGCTTTCAAAGCCGATTACCAAAGTGGCAGAAGCCGAAATA
Source organism: Stegodyphus mimosarum (assembly GCA_000611955.2). Lineage (NCBI taxonomy): Eukaryota > Metazoa > Arthropoda > Arachnida > Araneae > Eresidae > Stegodyphus > Stegodyphus mimosarum. The sequence goes on along the minus strand of KK120412.1, from coordinate 6,376 downwards.
AACTCTGGCAGAGTTGCCGATAAATCTGCCAGTAACTGGTGAGGACTACGAAAAGAAATTATACCAATTGATCATTGCTTGATTTCTGGACCGGAAAGATGAGTAACTGCGGCAAGCGGATAAGTTGGCCACCAGTGGAAAGCTAAACAAACAGGTTGCAAAAGGATCTTTTCGCCTTCTATGGAGAGAGAGAGAGTGCCGTTATGAGCAAAGCTAGCCGCAGAGAGCTGCTTAGAGGAATGGACATTGCTTAAAAGAAATGGTTTCCTTGCACGTGAATTGTCGAAGAAACTATATGAGAAAGTTGAAAATATTGTAAACAAATTCATTGTAGGAGCTCAGCAATAACGGTAGCGTAAAAAAAGCGCGTAGCGAAAAAAAAGGCGTGACTTGAAGCATGGCACCATTTTATTGTTTAAATGGCCCTTGGACTGTAAAGGAAACAAATGACAGACAGATTACCTACCAGGCTACAATTTCCTAGGAGATGCTTCGTCGGGATTTTCCGGGATGCTGATAGTTAACAATATTCTTGAGTCTCTTTTTTCTTGTCAAAATTGAAGAAATGTATGATGCATAATTTTAATGGCTGCATACTTGTAACTGGTTTGAAAAGTGACTGACACTGATCATCAATTAAGATCAAGTGAGCCATGGTTGCATCAGTAGATAGTTCTTAATTTAAAATTAAGTCAGGAGTTAAATAGGAAACACATGGTCGGAAAAGTGCTTTTATTTTGAGGAGGATAGCAAAATACAGTAAGCAGCGGTGAAACGAGAGCGAGAAGAAGGAAGGAAAAAGTCTAGCAGGTGTTCAGAGGGAAATTTAGCAAAATAAATAAGACAGAAAAGGAAGTGCGGATGATAACTGACAGAAAGGTGTGTTGGAATAAGGGACACAGACCAGAGTAATGCTGTGATGATTCGCAAGAAAGCAACAAATGAAAGAAAATTTATCAGAGATGAAATGGATTCAATTGATTTATAAGGACGCCTATCCGACGGTGATGAAGTGTCCCAGTTTTACAACAGATGTTTATGAAAAGACCGAGATATAAAGGTTCCTGCCCGATGGAAAATTTCTGATATATGAAAGGAGACTGCTTCCGAAGAGTCTTCGTGATCTAGAATTTTGCTTTTGATTGGGATTAGATGAACGACATTCAGACTGAAGTCTACTACGTCTTCGGAGAGTCGTCCTTCTTCCGATTTGTGGAATCCCATCGAGAGTTTCGGGCTTTATGATTGGGACAAAATGTGTGGAGAGATGGGTAATGTTTCGAACTGCGGCGTAATATGCATAAACTGTTAGCACTAATACCTAGCGTATTGATAAAAAATGATTCTTGATGCCCGGAAACCAAGTCGGCTCATGTCAGTACTGTTCACATTCTTTTAGCAGATACAGACGGTGATGCAAAACTAAATATTAATACGTCAGTATATATATAAGCGTTTTGTTTCCAGATTAACCTAATATCATTATTTATATACTTATTATAAACTTCGTAAATTAACATGGAACTTATTAAAAACGAATCATTTTGTAGATATGATTATGTGCTTATTTCTCTACGACAGTACAATTAATGAATTTTAAACTGCATTATCTAATCGAACCTGGGTATGAAATATTTGTAACAGAGGAGTGAAATGTTTGCTTCTGTACTTGATAGTTAAAATATTCGTTTGGAAGTAAGATTAAAAAATTGGGTTTACCAGTTTTGTACATGATTATTCATTTATATATTTTCTCTATGCAACATTTAATTCACATAAAGTCGTATAAAAGGAGAAATTTATTCAGATAAATTTAAAACAAATAACAGAATTTTAAGCACATGAACTCAAAAGCAAACCTATATCAGTCACTCATTAAAGATTTTTGTTGAGAAAAATTGATGGTTGGTTGGCTGGTTAATCTAGTGTTCATCGAATAACATAGTTGCGAAAACTTTTCCGGCAATTTAGACAATTTTTCCTGAAAAATATTTCCATTGTCGATATTTATCAATATCTTCAAAATGCTGTTAATGTTTCTAGACCTGAGAAATATATGTTCTGGGGGACTTTCAGAATGGAAGAAGTAATTTCTGCAATTAGGAGAACATGCTGATGACGCATAGAATCGGTTTCCATTTTCTTATGATACTGAGTTCTTGATCTTCTAATGTTTTGAGTGACTTTTTTTATTGGCTTTTGTTTCACAACTTGGCAGTTGCGTTCACCGTTATTTTGTTCTAACATGAGCAAACATCTATGTTATCATAAATATGTTTTTTTTTCAACTGGTCAATTAGGTCCAGTAAGCGATGATTATGTAATTTAGACTCGAGCGACTTTGCTTCTTTCTGAAAGCAGGTTTTGAAAAATCTTAAAAGCTCGCGTTTCTTATTTTCTAACTTACTAAATAGAAATACCCATCATTAGCATTTGACATGCAAATTAAAAACCGGAACAAATTGTTGTCCACAACAAAGATGTCCAAATTTGCATTAAGTTTGCTTTACATCCTTTCGATTTTACGAAATAAGCAACCTAACACTTTGCTTTATAAAAAAAGTCGGAAGAGACATTCGTACTTACTAAAAAAGCGAAAGGAAGCTACATTATTCAAAATTTTTTCTGTGCAATGATTTCAGAAAAATGAGAATAAAGGTGTCACTAGTGAAAGCGAATTTTGGTTTACGGTAATTCTCAAACATGTTTTGATTTCTTATTCTACAGCGAAAATGAACCAGTTAAAAGATACAATATCGTATTTCAATATGGTGAAATACTGGATCACAAACAAATTAGTTCACTAACAAATTTTTCAAACGAAAATATATTGAGTAACAAATGCTAAGTTGTTCCTAGTTATTTTGCTCCACGAAATTTGAAGAAAATGGGCTAAGATGCAAATGTTAATGAAGCATTATGATCCCCGATATAGCAGTAGAAAGCCATAGCATAAATATTAACAATGTCATGTCTTGCTTTAGGTATATTTTAAAACGTAGACAGAAAGAAATTACATTGAACAAACTTTTAATTGAAAAAGGCAAAAAAGCCAGCTATTGTTAAGTAGAGGCGAGCGGTGTTAAAAGAATAAAAATAGGAGGGAAGGAAAGGTAGCATCTATCTTTTTCTTAACAAAATTTTTATGGAATAAGGTTTTCCTTTCAAACGGCCCCTTTATCCTTTTCAGTTTTCTACTTAAGCCGTCAACATTCCTTGGTACAAATATCGCACAATTTAATTCAAGTCTGTTAATTTTTAATATGTTTAGTACCGTATTAAATACTATGTATGCGTAAATATTGTGTCTAGGTTAAATTTAATTAATTACTTCAGCTTTGCATTACGAACTCCAATTCAAAGCATTCTTTTCTAAGCAATCATTTAGGATCCGGGACCGATGATTCATCTTACATTAATTCCTGTACGGAAAACTGTTTCGTCTTACGAATATTTCGGTTGACGAACAATTTTCAGGAACGAATTATATTCGTGAACTAAGGTTTTACTGTACATCAGCCAAAGCTTTCAACAAACATTAATATTTATCACTGGAAAAGGCAGATTAAAATCTACAACTGTAAACCAACCTGATGGATAAAACAGCGATGGAATTTTACTTCTCAACCTACTGCATTCTTGCCCCCAGTATTTTCCAGTACCGAATCTCCAGTCACACAGTTTAAAGCAGGATCATCACTGCCACCATCTACAATTTTCCAGTACCCTGGTTGCCTTCCCAGTTATTGAATATGAAACAGTGCTGTACGTATACTATATTTACTCGTATAAATGTGCCTGTTTATAATAGTCTTGTTTTTGGTATTTTTAGTGTGATTTTATAGAAGTCTTGAAAGCAATTAAAAATTTTCTTCGTATAAATGAATAATAATAATCACTCGTCTCCTTCATGTTACTTTGACTTCACAAATGTGCTCCTAAGAAAGCTCTACTTTTGTAAAACGAAAGAAACCTAAATAAGCTAGGTATGAGCCTCTTTATTTTTCCATCTTCATTTCTTTACGGTTTATTTTTTTAACAATATTCAGTTTTAACATTCCGAATGGCAGAATATCAATTTAATGTGTTGTTATATTGGCAATTAATAAAATTATATAAGACTACGCCAGGAAGTATTCATTTGAGTAAAAAGGAAATATTGCAAAAACATGTCCAGCAGTAGGCCAAAAATATGTAATTTAAATAGATGAAGTAAAAACAAATAACTAGCAAAACAAACGGAAATAAGAATCGTAGCAAAAGATTTTAACTGTAAAATTCTAAATTTAAAGTCAGCACAAGATTTTAATACCCATAGATGATACATTATTACAGATATATATGATTTCGAAGATCCGAATCTCATGTCAGGAGAGAGGAAAAAATGAATTAAATCTTCCAGAGTTCATTATTGCTAATCCAATAAAAATTCTTGTAATAGAGTTCGGCTGAAATATTCCAAAAGAATTCTTCAGTTTATGCATTAGGTTTAACGTTTTGAAGTCTTTTATATTTACCGAAATGATTTAAATTTCAACCCAAATTTTCGCAAAATCTATAAAAGCTTACTGTAATAATTTTGATTTTTTATTCCTATTTTATTCTATAGATGAAGGCAATATTGTTTATCTATGATTTATTCTTCTTATTATTGTCTTTATTCTTTATTCGTTATTATTTATATTTACTTATTCGCATATCGTGATTTAAATGATGCAATTCCGTATTACAGTATTAAATGACTTTGCTCCTGGATCTATGCTTGTCTTCTTTAAAATGTCCAGCTTTTTTCCTGTCGCAGTTAGTTTAAAGATAATCTTCGTCTAAATTTAGACTGTGTATTGTAACTTATCTCACTTGTCTGACAATAACATCCGAACAAGTTGGCTATATTCATCATGGCAAGGAGAAAAAGACCGAGCCTATCGTTGGCTAGAGCCTTGAGCACCATACAGATGACAGTATAACTTTGCTCAGTTCTGCCCCCAAATTTTGATTGAGAGCACCTCGGGGAGGGACGGATCCGAGGGTTTCCTACCCCTCTTTCCCAACATCTCGAGAGGACTTTCGGCTCGCCGCATATTTAGAGTGCTCCCATGCCGTATAGACATTATACATTTACAAACATATATGTCTTCTTCGGTATTCGAACCCGGGCCCTTCGGTACAGCAGTCAACATCGCTAACCAGTATCCCGGTTGGGTGGTATATGTAGATTGTTATAATATTTAGCGAAAAGTCTTAGAGTTCAGATAAAATTAATTGCATAGAGTCAAAAAATTATATTATGTTTTTAAACATTAATGAACTTATGCCATCATAAAAATCCGCTAATTGAGAAATATGAACACATGTAAAGAAATATCACTTTCACCAGGCTTAAATACTAAGTAAAGAAAATATCAATGTTTTTACGCTTAAGCGTTAAGTTACCAAAACACGCAGAATGAACATTAAAATTCCCGTTTATTTCGGGCGAGAGGAGAAGGGGAAAAAGTTACGGAAAGAACTTTAGAGCATTCCATTTATTTCATTTTTCTCTGCGTGCTTTTTGTTATTGCGTGACTGCGGTCCGCGAACGGACGCATGAAAGCATAATAGCGGGAAAACAAATTTATCCATGTGTAAACCAAACTGAACGGGAAAAACGATTTTGCTGGAAATTAATGAAATCCTGCTTTAATTTTTTAAATGTAAAATGCGATCTGATCTTATTTTCCAACCCAAGATAAATTTCTCTGCTTTTATTTATTCACTATGTTAATTCCTTCGCAAGATTAAATTGAGTCATACAAGCCAAGCTCATATTAAGGAATTTAAAAAATTTTTACAAGCAGAATATTTATAACATACTTTCTGTTACTCCCTATATCGCATAGACTATCACTATACAAAACGAACAAGATTACCAGAGCATGAAACAGCAGCTGACTTTAATTAAGTAAACAAATATAAAAAAACCCTATAAATATTTAAAAAATTAAACTTTTTATTTTTAAAAACATGACAGCACTATTGGAGATCACAGTGCCTGGAAAATATGTAATTATAAGCCACTACGTCTGACAAAAGCATCAGCAGGAGGTGGAGCAGGAAAACCGCTATCTAAACTTCCAGCCTTAATACCTTGAAGTTATATAACGTAAATTCTTACCTTTACAACACGGTATATGTTACCAAAAATTTGAAATTGACATTTTCTATCTATATAATGAGAAATGGACAAACATAAATAATATTGTTACGTGCGTACGGATTCGTTAAGGATTGAAAGCACAAGTCGTTAAAAAGGTAACAAAAATTTATTTTTTCCACAATAAATAAATCAAAATGCTGAAATATTTTTCAGCGATATTCGCACAATATCACAATATCT